>PVJH01016308.1:0-50886 GCA_004026705.1 Nesogale talazaci
CGCCCGTCCTCACCTACCCTCCCCCACTGCTTCAACAGGACATATAAGAGAATAAGCCACATCCCCCCCCCCAATCCGCCCGCACCATCACCCCTTTAAAAAAAACACCCTCTTATCTGTATCCAGCAAGTTTCTGAAGATTCCTTCATTAGGAAAATGTAAATGTGTCATGAACACTTTCAGACACAGGTTTAAGCAGTTGGAGATTTAGGATGAAGTTGACACCTTTTGGAAGAGATCATAAAAATGGATGCGGGTATATGGTCTGTGTCAAGGAGAAATCTAGTGCTGGACAGAGGGTAGGGGTAGTGTGTGTATGTGTGTGTGTGTGTGTGTGTGTGAGAGAGAGAGAGAGAGAGAGAGAGAGAGAGAGAGAGAGAGAGAGAGAGAGAATGCAGACAGTGCCCTTCCCCACCTCAAACAACCACCACTCCTAAAAGAAGAAAGAATGTCTGGTAATTAGCTATGGTGACTGCAGGGGGTGGCGAGTTGGGGGGGCGGTGCTGGGGGGGGCGGCAGATTACATTATGTAGAGAGCCTGGGCTGGAGCACTTCTTTCTGAGAAGAGATCAGTGTACTAACACAGGTTAAGGTGAGGAAAACTGAAAACAGGAGCCTTCTGCAAGACTCAGGCTCAGTATTCTGTGGGGAGGATGGGGATGGGGAGGGAGGGGAGGGGGGGGAGCTTTGTAGAACCTGCCTCTGTGCTACCATGTCATTCTACCTGCAGCTTTGCAGGGAGCCCCTTGGTCAATGACGAGATTGGGCAAGACCCATGTGTCTCCATGTCTGGGTCAAAGGTTGTGTGTAGTCAGTCCAGCCCTGCAAGAGCTTGCTCGTGTGTGTCGTGCACAGTGGCATCAACAACAGGCTGACCGACTATCCTGGATGGAAAGTATCACTCCTGACCTCCCTCGATGAGAAAGATGGACGATCCCAGAGCCACTGTGAAGAGCTCAGGTGAGTGGGTCCAAGCAGCACGACCGCCCCCAAGAGGGAGCACCCGGACAGCTTCTGACAACAGCCTGCCCTGCACGGAGCCTGCCTGCCTGGCCCTGGCTTCTCCTTCCCATTTCCTTCTCCACGTCTGGCTGACCACTACCGCTCCCCGCCACCAGCTACCACCAACTGCAGGAGCAGCTGGCTGAATACATTTCCACAGAGAATCTTCCTGAAGTGCGTAATTCCTACCGGGGCTCTGTCAGCCAGCCAGCGAGCCTGCACCAGGCTGGAGGAGCTATTTTTGGAACCATCTTAACTGATTGTCCGCTGCTTTTCTCTGTTCCGCTCTCCTTCCCCGGGCCCACCCTTCCCCCAATCTGTGACGCCCAGGGTGGACCGATCAATAATATGATAGAGAGCACACAGCCAAAGGGATCCGGTAAACAGCTGACATAAAGTGGATGGATTTAGGAGCGATTCACAATGCAGACAGCGTGATTAAGGCCGGGGCGTCCGTCTTTAGACGGATAGTCTGTATAAGAATGCTGGCATGGTGGATGGGCTGAGGGGGCGTGGGAGGAGGGAGGGGGTGGGGTGCCCAAGCCTCTTTCTCTCTGTCTCTCTGTATCTCTCCCCCTCTCTCTCTCCCCACACGGGAACTCTTTTCCCCCGCCTCACTGCAAACTGCTTGGGGATTCTGGATTTAGCAGGGCAGGGTGCAGTGTTCAATGTCTAAATTTCCCCTCTACCTGCCCAAGCGGACGCACAGCGTGTGCTGGTGGGCGCGACAGTGGACAGGCCATTCAGGTTACTTATTACCAAGAAAAACGAGGGACTTCACCAGCAAGCCCCAACCAATTGACCCCCTTCCTCCTCACTGCCATCCAGTGGGTACCGACTCAGGGCAGGGAGGAGCTGCCCCTGTGGTTTCTCAGACTCTTCGTGGGAGTTTGTCTTCCCCTCTTATCCCCTCAGAGGGGCTGAGGGTTTCAAACGAATGCTGACCTTAGAGTTAACAGCCTAAGGCATAACCGCTGAGCCACTGGGGACCCAGAAGTGCAGTTTCCTCTTCTCAATGCAAGGTTGAAAAGGGAAGTTCCTCACTGTGCAGGATCACAGACGGACCATTGAAAGATAAGCTGTTCTCAGATCTCAAGGAATTGGAACCATGCAATGTCTACCTAATTTCTCCTGGGTTTTATCTCTTACCATTGTCCGAATTCTTTCTTTTTCTACTAATACTGGCAGTCAAATAAAATTCTACAGCATGCTGGGAAGAGGCTGGAAGACAGAAGGACATGGGGTGCAGGACCAGATGAACAAGTTCACCATCCCTTTCTTTCCTCCCTGGCTCCGCTTTCCCTCAAACCAACAGTCTCTGTGTGCTCATCTGACCCCCTGCGGGGACTTGGACACATGTCAATTGCCTGGCACCACTCAATGACTTAAAATTTCCCCAAACCTTCCTGTTGTACTTTCGTGAGGACCAGCTTCTTGCTTCGAGGAACAAAACCCTGCCTGCCCTTGGTATCTTTTCTTCCATCACCCTCCCTTGTTCACACTTGGTTTCTTCTCTGCAAACACATCACAGGTTGCTGTTGTTGTTTTCCCTCCTCTGCCTTTATGCAGAGGAGCACTGGACTGCCAACCAGGAGGTAGGTAGTTCAAACCCACTAGCCTCTCTGCTGGGGAGAGATGAAGCAGCATGCTGGGTAAAAATGGATAGCCTCCGACACTACACAGAATCGCTGAGTTGGAATCAAGATGACAGTGGGCTGCCTTTGTTGTTATTGCTTAGACCTCCACCAGGGGGCCTCCTGCTGGGCATCACAGTCTTCACTCAATGGGCCCTCACTAGGAAGTCTTGCGCAGACCCTTGTCCCCTTCTTATTGGTGCAGAACACCATTACCTGGCCTGATTTCCTCACCACCAGCGCCCCAGGAGAGTATGCTGTTGATTTTTTGACTTGCTAATTGCCTGTCACCCTTTCTACAGTCTAAGTTGTCTTGTTTGGAGTTACATTACCAGCACTTACAAATACGGGTACTCAATAAATATTGGGTGAACATTGTGGAATCTCTTTAAGTATCGTCACCTCAAATGGGAATAATAAATACCTACTAGCAAGGCCGATGAGAACACAATATGAATACATGGGATAAATAACCACAGTGCATGGAACATAGTAGGCATTAAATTGTTCTGTATTTTCAGAGAGTGAAGGTCACTTTATACAGTGCAGATCACCTGCATCCCTTTCCACTGTTCTGACAGTTCAATCTTTTAAAAAGATTCTCAGTTAACATGACCCAATGCCCTTCTCTATTCACCAGGTGGTTATGATGCTTTTTGGACTAAATACTCTGAGAAAAGGACCCAGTGAGACAAATATTTGCATTTCACACATTACATATGGGAGCAGAGGCGGGTGCTCCATCTAAGGAATGTCCATGTAGTTGTTTTAAAAGAGAGACCGACATCCTTCAATTCACCTAGAACTGCCAAGTGTGGATTCCAGGAATGCCACAAGGGTTGGAAACCTTAAGCATTAAAAATGCTAGGGCAGTTAGAATTCCCGAAGGAAGAGTCCAGTCAAAAGCCAAACTGTCATACCAGGCAGCAATGAGAAATGAGGATTATCCTGTGCCAATAACTAGGTAAATGGAGTAATTTATAGTTCAGTTGTAGTCAGTTAATATGGCCCCAATAGGGTGTTCTCGAGAACACCCTCCCCCACTGTAATTATAGCCACAGCCAAGACTTAGGGCTAGTGGTTGTGTATTGGACAGCTGACTGCAAGGTCAGCAGTTTAAAACTACTAGCCCCTCCTCAGGAGTAAGGGGGACTTCCTCCGGTGAAGAATTCCGGACTTGGAAACTCACAGAGACAGTTCTCCCCTGCCCTACACAGTCACTGTGAGTACGGCATTGATGAGATGACGTTGAGTTTGTGTGTTTTGATTTGTTTTTCTACTACGCTCATGGGCAGAATCAGGACGGGGTTAAGACCTAACCCCCTGACTTTAGTACAGGGTGTGAACAAACCAACAGCCATTATTTCCTGGGGGGCATCTGTAGGACTGGTTTACAAAAGGTGCGTCTCTTCTGCCCCCCCCCCCCCCCCCCCCCGCCGTTGGATGGATTTTAAATGTAAGCACCACCTACAGGTCTGTTTCCTGAGTAGGCTTTGGGAGGATCAAGATGTGCTGTGCCGTGGGCCATGCCTGGCTCTGCTCCTGTACCTGCCTCACGGCTCTGCACCTCCTGCCAGATGAATTTTTTGAATTTCTGTGGGAGGTTGTGGCCAGTTACAGAACCAGGGAACTAAGGGAAGAGACTCAAGGGAGGAGTGGAGCTGGAGGTGGGGCGGTGTGTGGAGCAGAACAGCAGCTTGGATGAGTTGGGCATTTGAGACAGCTTTAAGCTCCAACTCCTTAGGACTAGGCTGGCCCTTTTCAAAAAGGAATGATTATAATCTTGTACCAATTATTAGCGTTTAAAAGCCCCTTGAACTCTTTTGTTTACCAAGAAATAGGGGTGGCAACTAGCACCTGTCAGTTTGCTATCCCAAGGCATCTGACATTAATTGGATGCTGAAAGCTGTGCCACCAACATTTCAAAAACAACAGGATCAGCAGTCCAAAACCACCAGCTGCTCCAAGAGAGAAAGATGTAGCTTTCTAGTCTAGTAAAGTGTCAAGGTCTCAGAAACCCACAGTCTCAGTTCTACCTGGTCCTTTTGGGTCTCCATGAGTCAGAATCAACTTGCTGGCAGTGAGTTTGGTTTTTGAAGTTTGACCTATTTCTAGGTTTCTCTTTCTTTCCTTTGATTTTCCCTTCTTGGAAAAGAAAACTCGAGAGAAAGAAAGCAGAAACATAGCCATCATCAGCCTGGAGCATTCTCCTGAAGCGTGAAGTCGAAGGAGTAACAGCTTCATAGAATTTTGTCATGTCTGGGTTACAAACCTTTAAGACAATCTTTGTTTTCTCTTCTCCAGGGACCTGCTTCTGGGGTGAAACTAGGTTCTAATTTCCCCATTAATAAGACGTTGAACTACTCTGGAAGGGTATCTTGCAGCGTCTGGCACCCAAACTGATCAATATTTTCTAATTGCCATGCGGGTTCTTTTTCAAAACCCCACAGTTCAAAACTAGCCCTATTTTCTCAATGGTTACACGCTCTCTCACTTAGCAGCTGAAAGGTCTGCGGTCAGAACAAAGCAGCCACTGTGGCTATCTGTCGGCCTCTGAAAATATTACAGCCTTGGGAACTCTCTGGGGCAGTTCTACTCTGTCCTGGAGGATAATGGGTCTAGACTGACAGCAAAGGGGTTTCTCTCCAGGGACAAATGAGAAGCATCTCTAAAGTCAAGGAGTCACAGGAATACTGACAAGAATATTGTTTTCTCTGATCCCAATGGTTGACATCATGTTATTTAAACCACAGCTGAGATGCAGTCCTTTCCAAAGCTTGGGGAAATGAATGCGCCAGAGGTCAAGGGTGCCTTCTGCTTGTTAATCCTCATGTCCTCTCTCTTCCCCCCTTGCCAAGAAGGTGGCTGGTGTTATCCAAGTTGGATACCAAGGCACTGAGAAGACTTGTCCCACACAAAGGGGCAAAGACGGAATGATCAGCTCACTCCTACTTGGTCAGGTTGCATAATCTTAAGCCATGCGCCATTTTACAATCAGCCCTTCATCAAAGTAGGAAATACCTGAATGTAGTATAATTACAGCTGTTTTTCAGGAATGACTGCCTCCTTACAGAGTTAAACACCCAGCTAAGTAGTAACACCTGGTATCTGGAAAGGACCCTCTTTTCAGGGTGAGAACTGAAGGGAGCAGTTGATTGTGTCCATACTTTGTGGGGACTTATCGAAATAGTCATCATTAAATGCTTGACAGGTATAATGATATGCTATAGGAAAACTCGGTAGCCATACAGAAGACAAAGCTCAAAATCCTGAGTTGGAAACAATTTTCTAAAATACACACTTTAATAAAGTCCCTAATTCCAAGGCTAAGAATAATGGGAAGCCATCTCATGGAAAACCGGTTTCATATCCGCACAAGGGCACAGAATGAGATGGGATGAATTACCTACATAAGGGATAGTTCCTCTATTTACAAAACCATCAAATGTAAAATGTGATGGTAACTACATGAGTCCATGCCCACTATTACTAAAGGAAAAAAAAAAGCCAATTGTGACTGGACCAGCACTCCAAAACACAGGGCATTTTCAGGAAAGAGACGAGCCAGTATATGTACTTGCTCAGGAGAACTCTGTTGTAATTGCAAATAAGTGAAGAATCGTGTGCTCTGTCCATTTCCTCTGAGAATCCCGGTTCCCTCGTGCAATATTCTGACTGACATCTACAGGCTAAATTTTGGGAATCAACATCCGAGCATTACCACTAGGTTATTCCCAATAGCAAAGAATGTGGCAGTGGCCCTACAAACCCACGCGTGGGGCAGGAGTAATTAATACCCCTACCATTCTGTTCTCTAAGAAGGTGGCAAACCACTCAGTAAACTTAACAGCTTACTCTGCCTCCATGTCAAATCAAGACATATTTCTCATTGTTACCCCATTACAGGAAAGTTCCCATAGCAGAAAACACTGCTCAATGTGTGGTTCCCGCTGGTGAATGAATATGTGCAATATTCTAAATGTTTTAAATATTTGCTAAGCATTCGATGATATTCAGTAAAACTTCCATAGATGTTGAAAGCAGCATTATTTCACTGGTGCCAGATAAATGAAGTTGAATGTGGCATATAGAATGGAAACTCTGATGGATAGTGCACTAAATGTGATTAAGATCCATATTTCAGAATGGTTCCCTTTATAACAGTTACTCCTGCCAAGTCCTAGGGAAGAGATTCAGGATGCTTGAAGGAATACATCAAGGCCTCTTATAAAAAGGAAATAAAGAAATAATAGCAGGAGTCACCAAGTAATATTTTATTGCTAATAGTATTTTTTAATGCTCCCAGCATGTGTTTTACATCAGTTACCCATAGAAAACACCAGGAATGAGTGAATATATTAATCCTGAATTTAAAAAATTTTTTCTATCATATCTGTGCTGAGCCAAAATAGAAAAAAGATCTCCATCTTATAAATTATATGTTGCCCTTTATTCTCCCGGACAATCCATATTTGCAAACCTAATGATCTACTTGTATAAATGCTATATTTTTATTTCTACCTACAGTCAAATTTTATTATTTCAGAAATATACACCAATTCATAATTTGTAACAGAAGCCAGATGAGGGAATACCTTTATAGTTCTCATTCAGAATGGGTCAAGGAAGCAAATGGAGACACCACACCAGTTTGCTAAGCCCATTTACCTCACTTGCGAACAAATAAAATAATTTCAGGCATGTGACAAGTAACTTAGAAGAAACACATTGTTTTAATCAACTAAAATATAAAGTTTACATGTTTTCCTGTCTTTCATTAGGTTGGAGATGTACCAGGCACACCTTCGTCCAGTTATTTTATGTATTTTATAACAATTTTCATTTGTAAGGACCTTATGATAAAATATTTCATTATTACAAACTATTTTAAATTGAAAATGCCCACTGTGCTTCTCTCTGTCCCAGTAACACACAGCAGCACACAGGATTTTTTAGTATTTTCTGAAGCCCTCTTAGCAAACACCATTGCCTAGAAAGCACACTTGTCTTTCAAGGTGAGACACTCTAATTAACTTCCTTAGTGGGACTTAATTCTCTTGGAAACATTACCTCAAGTTCTACTTAAGTGAGGCACTGGACTTGATTTTGAGTCAAAGGAATGCAAGACATTTTCTTTAGATGCAGGCAATTCTCCTTGGATTAGGGGTTTCACAGTCTTAATGAGAGTGGATTTAAAATAATTTTATTTCCAAAGGTTCTTAGCACTACCATATAATACAGGACCATATGCAATAATTTCTGTGAAACAGAATTGATTCTTTTAGTGTAGGCTATTTTTATGTTGTCATCTGGACCAGATGATCAATTGGTTGATTTTGGACTTCAAGGCATCATCCATAGTAAATTCTCTCAAAGTGAACTTCCTGCCAGCTAGTCAATTTGGGCACGTAATGACCATACAGGACAAGGTAGGGCTGCCCCTGTGGGTTTCCAAGGAGGTAGAAAACCTCATCTTTCTCCAGGTAAAATGACCAGCTCTCAAGTTATTTACCGAATTTAGCAATTGAAGGACACTGACTTTTACAAAATACTCCCTATGGCTCAAACACAGCTCTGTGAACCTCTCACATGCCTTCTTAAATCCTAAATTCTATTTCTAATAACTTTCCTTGATATTTTTCAAGGTGTTCAAATAATAATTTAGCCCTTCTTTAACTAAAACATGGATCCGTCTCAGCTTAATAAAGTTGTAGTCAGTTGTAGGCACGTGGATTCTGACTGCAGGAGATTCATGGGCCACAGGGGAGCACTGTGGATCACAAGGGTTCATTGACTGTGATCCTAACAGCAGCAGATCACCAGGCATTTTCTCCCTTGCTATGTTGGGTTAAGCCAAAACATAAATGTGCCAATCCAAAGAAATATGACAAAGAGGGATTGTGACTGCTAAGCAGTGCTACTTAATGAATGTAAGATTGTGATGATAGGAAAGAACTCAAAGGATTGTCAAAGAAGTCTCTTCTCTACTCCTCACATGACCTCTCACACGTCCACCACATGAGTGTTTTCTTGTTCTGCAGACACCCAAACCCCATGACTCCAGGTTGTATCTGTTCAGAATTGTTTTCTTCCAAACTTTCCCCAATCCCTTTTCTTCCCAAGACTGCATCCTTCCCATCAAACACCAAAATCAGAAAACACAAATGAAAACACAAAAGTCTTTCTTTAAAAGACTGTCCAGGGGCTGAGCCTCGGTGGCGTAAGTGGTTGAGTGCGAGACTGAGGCCCACAGCCTTGGCAGTTCGAATCTAGCGGCGGCTCTTAGGAGCAATACTGGATAGCTCCCACGACCACCAGAGGGCAGTGATGCTACCCCCCGCCCCCCCAAAAAAAGACTTTCCATGAAAGGCCTAGTTAAGGTAGTACCTCGTTCCACCTCAAGACATTTATTTTAGCCTAGTTAATATTACTCATTGGTTGATAATCCCCTAAGAGTAGAGGTCCCATCAATTCTGTGGGATGCTGCATTACCAGCATGTCAAACCAAACACAACATAAATGTTTTTCCAATCCCACCATTGGCCTTATCATTTGAAATCCTAGATAGTACCATGTGTTTCCAAAACAGTTTCCACAAATGAGCTTCTCATATGGCCATAGACCAGGCATAGGAAAATGATGCCCTCTGCCCTCCTTTGATTGTAAAGAAGGTTCCATTGGAATTCGGCCGTGCTTATTTAAATATGATTTGTGGCCAATCATGTACTATAACGACAAAGCTGAGTGGCTGTGCATGGGACCACAGTCTATATTAAAATGGTTTCAGTTGGACCATTTGTTGTCTAGGTTTACTGACCTCTGTCTAAGGGCTTGGGAAGTCCACTTGATGAAAATAATCAAAAGTAAAATCTGCTCAATAGCCATGATCCTTATCCATGAGACAGGTAGTTAGGTAAGAGCTTGTTATTTGTATGTGAAACAACACTCTCCAAATAAGGACGTGAATCCCAAAGTTAACCTGTCTTCCGAACATGCCCGCTGCCTCAGCTAGCAGTTGGATCAATACAAATTGAACTGTAAGTTAAGTGGTGATTTAGAAGGGAGAGCTAAACTAACAGATAATCACATAAACAGGCCATGGCATCCTCATCAATACGCACTTGCTCGTGACAGGTAATTGTGATATGACCCATCCACCTGGAAGCAAAGGGTCTGTGTGACCCAGTTTGGGGGTACAAATCGATTTCACTGGAAGGACACCATGACTCCATGAGAGAGTGAGCACAGACTGTCAGAGGGGATGACAAAAAAATCAGGCACAGCTAAGCAAGTTGTTACATTGACCAAGGTACACTGTGAGTATGAAGAATTTCTCTTCCGTGAATACAAACACTCCATGAAATCCAGCTCAGTGCCCTGAAGGGATGCTGTCATTTTCTCCTGACATTGTTTTGAGTAAGAGCTGGCCACGACACTGAGACAGCCAAATAGCTCAGCGTGTCAGTTCTCACTGCAGTGGCTCCAAATCACAAGGAAAAAGGGACAGAGAACCAGTAATGGTGACCCTGTGGAAGCCTACGTACATTATTCTTTTCTGCAAGAGACTGAAAAATGGCAAGACCAGGCAGCCCTTTGGAATGACAGTCATTAAAGCCACAGCAGGTGTGTCACTTTCACTCATTAACTTGAAACCAATTTGCTACAGCTCTCTGTCCTCAAGATCCTGGGAACACTGTTGCCAAAGACTGTTTTCCCTTTCAATTATTCCAAAAGGACCCCACAGCTCCCTCCTCTGCCTTTACCTCTTAAGAACCTCTGCTTAAATCACTTTCTGATTATGTCAACATGAAGTAGAATCATCAATAAGAGACCACGTCTTTGGAAAGCACTGTTCCACAGGGGTGAGTGGGAAACTGCTCTTGGAACTTTCCTTTTTTGTCATTGTTTGCTCTCTCCACCATCCCAAGGCCTTTCTGCAGTAAGAGTACATTAGTGGGATGAAGTCCAAATGCTGCATCCCCAGTTGTTGATGGCCCACTGGAGAAATGATCATAAAATAAAATCAGGGAGGTAATGCAGACCCTTAATAGTGCAGGTTCAACACAAATGGATGAGCTCTTTGATCTTTTCACAACTGGGCACAGAGAAAGGTAAACCTGGGGGAGGTTCAGGTGATTAAGAGCATACTCACTGGGGGAGAACTGGCCTCACTCACAGAATTACACTGCTCACACACTTCAGCCTCTCAACAGTTGGTACTCAAAATAATATGCATGTCTGTTGGTCAAAAAAATATGACATAGGTCACTTCATGCCACGGTGCCAAAGAGTTATCGACAGGGTATCTCAGAGCAATCAGGGTCTGTCTTTTCTTCAAAGTAAGAGCTCTCTGAACAATTTAGAATTTGTAAAAGGCAATATGAAGAAGCTACTAAAATTCAGAATAAATTTTATCTCCCTTTTGAATACACTCAACCTTGTGCTGACTCCTGTGAAATATTTTACACTAGAAAGGCAATTCCCTCTGACAAATCAGAATGATCAGACGGGTACCCAGGAGGCCTGGGGAAATGGACATATATTGTTGGAAGTTCAATGATCAATGTGCAAGTGATCAAAGCCCTGCAGTACAAGAACTACTGGGACATCCATGCTTTTGATGGACTGAGCTTCACCATGAGAGCCATCAAACTATGTTACGATGATGATCAATTATTTCTTCTCCATCGAACTAGGTTACAGGAATTATCAATGATATGAAGGCTTTGGGGGACTTGGACAGGACCCACAGGTAATTGGTGGCAGTGGCCGGTTTAACTGAACACAAGGGTGCTGTCCTTTGCAGGGGATTACACTGGCACTCATGGAGGTGCTGGGCAGTGGAGGTGGTAGCGGTGATAGTGGTGGTGGTGGTCATGGTGGTGGTGGGGGGGGAGGAGGAGGTCATGGTGGGGGTGGTGGTTGGTGGTGGTGGTTTGTTCTGTGTGTTCTGCGGATATAATCACTCGCTCACTTGCAAACTGCCATGAAGTTAATAGAGACCTTATATTCAGGGATGGAGACATATTTTGTCTTAGATAGGAAAGGCACAAGATATGTTCAGTTTTACATGCACAGAACAATACTATCCAACACTGAACAAAATTGGTGGCCTGTCTATTCATGTCTGTTGGAACCAGCACTGTTCAGAGGAGCAAAAGAGAAACATATTGTCTTGGGAATCGCATTTCCTAATGATAAATGTATCCACCAGACAAGGCGACGTTCACTTGGGCTTCCTAAAATGTGTTTTTCTTTCTGAGCTAAGCAGATGGCCTCATGATGGTGACCAGAGCATCTCAGATCCTTGGTTTTGTAAACTTGAAATGACTTCTCCTTTTCTGAGGAATCTGCCTTCACTCATTTCAATCTCTCCTGTGACTCTAATTTTCAAATGGCTACACGGGTACTTATGAATGAATTCAACAAGTAGGCATTCATGACTGGGACTGTACTAGGTATAGGCAGTGAAGATACAAAGATGGGCAGGGCATGCCCCCACACTGGGAAGAGTCCACAGAATGGCTCAGGGGATGTTTGGATAGATAAGTAAGCAAATAGTCAAAACAAATTTGAGGTTCTTAAAATAATAAAATAGTATGAGGCCTTACAGCAGTGGTTCTCAACCTGTGGGCCACGACCCCTTTCACAGGGGCCGCCTGATTCATAGCAGTAGCAAAATGACAGTTATTAAGAAGCAACAAAAATCATTTTTTGTTTGGGGGAGGAGTCACCACAGCATGAGGAGATGTATTAAAACGTCATGGCATTAGGAAGGCTGAGAAACACAGCCTTAGGGGTACGTGGACCTCCATCTGCTTGGAGTGGGGAGGGGGCTTCACATGAGAGGTCATTTCTGAGCTGTCACATTCCATTGCCGATTTGGGAAGCCAATTGGCAGACCTCTCTTCCTCACACATCTGAGCCGAGAAGCTCTGCTGAACACCTGCCTAGCAATCAATCCAGCCCACAGCCTCCTCCAACAGTGACGGTGGAGTGATGGCTACACGTGAGGGCCCTGGCTGGGGATTGGCCTGTGACCTGCTAAATGAAAGGGGCGTGTGAACCCCCCCCTACCTGTGAACCCCCAGGGTGCCCAGAAAGAATGCCTCTCTCACCAGTTCAAGTCAGTGCCAACTCTCAGCGACCCAGTGAGCCAGGGCAGAACTGCCCCTGTGAGTGTCCAAGACCGCAAACTCTTTACAAGAGTAGAAGGCCCCGTCTTTCTTCTGTTGTGTCAAAGGAAAAAGATGAATGAAAAGGTCCAGGGAAACTTTGGAGGTGGGGGGGAATAGGACCTTCACTGAGGTTTCCTTGTCAAACTTTTAAGATGCTAGTCACAGAATCCCCTCCTTTCAACTTGTTGCCAGCTCTGTGGACATGTGGCTAAGCACAATCCTGGGAAAGTACCCAAGTATTTATCTAGTCATTAGGGTGATACAACGTCTAACATTTCTATTGCTGACAATCATTAAGTTACTTTCATTGGCTCCTGAATCAAACACCAGTGTGTTTGTAAATCACCAGGAGAACACGGAAGAGTCTAGTGAATTGTGCCAATGATTTCCAGGCATCCTTATGCAGTGCAAGTTCAGTCGTAGACATCCTTTTCCTTTCCTCGGGAGACAGTGACCCTTGTCTAGGTAGGAATGACTTGCTCTAAGGTTTCAACACTGTTTCCTGCATAGGTCTTGCCTTGTATTCTCTTTTCTCAGTTACGCTCAGAAAAGCAAAGTTTCTACAGGGATGCAGGGCAATGGTAAGCATCCACCTTCCCTGTCCCCTTATAGATACTTCTTTATGCTCCTGGCACTGTCTCTGCGCTTCTCTCTTACACATGTTTGTTCTGTCCATCTGCTCTTTCCATGCCTCGCCTGCTTCCCTTCTCTGCTGTTCCCACCACCCCAGTCCCTGGGCTCCTGGCAGCTGGTCAGTGGTGCAGCTCTTTCCCCTGGGGGCACGGGAGGGAAGCTAGGATGGAGAGGGGTTCCTGGCATGAAAAACCCTTCTGAGGAAATAAACAGGTGTCTGCCTTCAACCTTAGCCTGGCTTAGTCTTCGTGTTTACTATTCTCTGTGGAATACAGGGCAGGCCCTCTGCTTAATGCTGCTGATGTTACTCTGTCCAAACTCATCAAGGCCACCACGTTTCTGACTCTGGGGTAGCTCAGAGCTTGTTCCACCCCTCCTGCTGCTCATTCTTCAGCCAAGGGCTGTTCATTGTCCAATCATCTGACTCCTCTTAGCAGCGATTCTTTAGTTTCTCTTAATTTTAGGTTCTATATGTTCTTTATTCCTTGAAAAGAAATGTCACCACTGGAAAAAAAAGATACCTGATTTAGGTGGCAAGGAGTTATCATTGGATGGAGAATCAGAAAATTAAACTAAGGAAGCCTCGTGCTCGTCTCTCATCAGCGCTGCCTGCCACAGGCCTCGCGTTCTCTGTGTGTGATGTGTGGGTATTACAAATATATACTGCATTGGCCTATTGGGGAAGATCTTGAACTCAAAAACTTCAAAGGTCACCAGATTTTGCTTCAGGGGAAATCATCTCTGTTACAATTCCCCTCTCCTTTGGAACATACGTTTTAGCATTTTCTTTTACTGCAATCTAAGGTCAGACATTTAGGAAGTTGGGCACTTAGATGATTTGAACTAAATAGCAAACCTCTGGCTTGTGCCCCTTGATGCTCCTCTCTTTTGATTCCTTTTCCCCTATGGGTCCCTGACATCAACGACAAAGAGCAATGGGACTGACATGCAGTGGTCAAATGGCTTTGTGGATGACAGAGTAGCCATTTTGTACACAGACAGTATATGTCCATGTTTACTTTGAAACACACTCATTTCTGGGCAGAAAATGTCTTGATCTGGTTGAAGGTGGTTTCTCAACCCACTACCAAACCTCAAGTTAGAAAGCTATGAGTGTTCAGTCCTTTAGTTCCCAAGATAGCCAGAAACATTGCTCCATTTCTACTTCTAGAAGTGATGTCTGCTAATCTGGAAGTTTTCTTTCCATAGCTGACTCTAAAATTGGGGAGTGGGGCATGGGGACAAGAAACATGTTTGGTGAGAAGCTCAAAATCAGCAGGCAGGTTTAAACTTGGTTGTTAATGACTCTAGAAGCATAAGCATTTATAGAATAATCTTTGTTACATATGAGTGAAATTTTAAGAAGGTTTTATATACTAAATCCATATGCCAAAATTCTAAATCAACTGCCATCGAGTCAACTCCAACTCATAGAAGTCCTGCATTAGGTTTTTCGGTCCATATATGTTTATGGGAACAGGGAAGCTCATCTCTGTCTTGATAACTGGGCCTTCTCTTCTCCCCGGGATCTGCAAGTACCTGATGAATTTGACAACAGTGAACATCAATATCCCAATGGTGCCAAACATTCAACGATGCTGTTGAAAACAAGCTCCCACCCTTCCTGCAAACCCGTCTAGCTAGCTGACTCTATTTTCTTTTAGTTCCTGTTTAGATGATACAAAGTCGATATTAAAATATGTGAAAGCAGCAAACCTGATGGGGGCAACTTAGGATGTCATCTCATCAAAACCGCGTACTGTAGCGAAGTGGCTGCATTTTCAAAAACTATTAAGTTTTTATTAAAATGACATCAGAGTCTCAAAAGAAAACAAAGGGGAGCTCATGAATTTAAAGTATTTTAATTATCTCTGGGTTCACATCAAGTATTTGTTTGTCATCATAGACCAAGTGAGTGGGGGGACCAAGATGGCCCAAAGATGGCCTCATCAACTGTCTTTATAATGATACAGTCGATTTAGAATCCAAGGCAAGTCTGATAGTTTAAGAGAAGAGTTTATTGTGGACCTGTATAATTGGCCAGAGAATACAAGGGTGTTTATTTCATAGGTAATCATAAAGTACCAAGAGACCCAGTTTGATGAATATTCAGCTGTCTATTCACAGAAGTCAGATTCTTAAAGAGTAACTTTGGGTAGAAATACTTTGATATAATAGTATTTATTCTCCTCCTCCTCCTCTTTCTCCACAACCACCACCACCGACATTAAAACCTTCATCACCACCACTGCATATCTAGCATCTGTTATAAGCCAGAGTCTGTTTCTACTGAAAAAAACAAAAATTGATGCTATAATGATCCTCATTTTACTGTTGCAGAAACAGAGACTTGAAAATACTTGGCCACAACAAACAGCTCATTATTGGTACAGACAAGGGTGGGATTCAGGCCATTTGGTGCAAGAGTTTTCTTTGGTCATTGTAATTTCATGATCCTCCCTTTATCCACTGGGCTCTGAGCACGGATGACCAGGAATATAGAAGAAAAATTCCACAGAGCCACAAGGGACTGTCGTTCTTCTCTAGCATCCCTGCTAAGAGATGAGCACAAGAACTGCTTTTATAACAGACTTTAATTAAAAGGTGTCCAGAGGAGTGGTCCCCATGGATGGCCATAGTCCTGAGGTCAGTTTAAAGAAGGGAAGGTATAGAAAAATGAAGTCTATTGGTGATAATAGGTGTTCACAGGAAGAGGCGATAGCAATGTTTTGAGGAGCTCTTTTGAGAAAGCAGAAACACTTGGTGAAATGCCGGGTGGTCAAGTTGGAGAAAAAGAAAGAGCCTCCTAGGTAGTTTTATGTGAGTTTGCACAAGCTCTTTGGAATACAACTGGGAAATAGTATCAGAAATGCATAATAGGCTGATCCTTTGATGCTTCGGTTTCACTTGTAGGGAGTTAGTTAGTGGACACTCTGACACATGTAGGCAAAGATGAATAAAAATAAACTTTCTTACAGTGTACACATTTCTCAGTATAAGATACAGAGAAATCTAAATGCACATCATTAATGTCCTGCTTAAATCAATTAAGATATGCCTATAAAATATCACAAGTCCTTTAAAAAGAATAAAGTGTATCTCTGCAATTTATGTAGAAAGGCCTCCAACATGTAGTAGGGCATGGAAATTGTGAAATGCAGACTGGGGCGTCAAAATCTGTGGCAGTAGATGAACGAGGAGGGATGGTAATTGAGATGTGTTTGTACTCATGAAGTACCTCTGTGACCCTATTTTTTAAAAATCTGATGATTTGGGTTGTTTTTAATGAAGAAATCCTGAAAGTAGGGACAAGATTAAAAGGGAGAACTGCCACAACTTTGACAATATCCTGTGTATAATTCTTGAGCTATGTAGGAGCAAATGGAATTGTTAGGCAGTACTTTGATAATATGGAATTATTATCTCCCCCAGTAACATACTGAGATCTTGCTTATTAAAATGATTATATTTGAAGTGTTCCATGGTTTTTAAAAAGGAAAATATTCCCAAAAGAAGCAAAATGTGCACTACCTTGGCATAGTTCAGATTTTGAGAACAGTTGAGGTAGCCTGTCACCATTTTATATAGAGACAGAAAGTCTAAGTGTATTACACAGAGTTTTTCTAATTTGAGTACATAGAATCCTGCTTTGAGAGATGGATCACCTCCCCCCAAACGCCAAGAGAAATAACTTTGCTAGGCAAATGGCTATCAGTCATGATCACTAGACTTCAGAAATGGATACCAACCAACTGCTGTCTAATTAATTTTGACTCATAGAAACTCTACCTGGCAGGGCAGAACTGTTCCCTATGGCTGCTCCCACTCTGTGTCTTTATCTGAAGAGATAGCCTCAACTTTCTCCCACAAAGAGGAGGGCCATTTATAAATATTGACCTTGTGCATGAGGCACTACAGATCCTCATGGGTACCAAAGAGGGTCCTATAATATCCTTCCTGATAGATTTTTTTTAATGAAGAGGTTGGCTTTGTGGGTTTGCCTCAGACAAGTTCTATATGAGAGAAATTCATGAAAGGGTTTCGTTTATGGGATTCCCAGAGAAGCCTGGCCACAGGATTAAGTCACACATTCTGGCAATAGAGACAGAATAAAAGTATAATAGTCATTCTCCAACTTATGCTAAAGTAAAATGAGAACTACAAGTATATAAAACCATGCTGTTGACTTTGGCAATACACTAAAAAGTGATTCTGCTGTGAAACTCAGGTCAGAGAAACAAAGTCAAAAGACCTGTTTAAGACAAGCAGTGAAAACAGGTCTTTACAAAGGTTATTCACTTTAGCCTCCCTGATATACTGAATCAGAATCTACATTTCAACAAAATCCTTAGGTGATTAAAAAATGTGTGCACAAAGAAGCAGCCGAGTGGTGTTGTTAAAAAGCAAATGTGTTTTTAGTACCTCTGAATGGAAGAGTAAAGCCTCAGCAGGGAACTAAACCGGAAAGATTCCATTCAAACCCCTGAAGGAGAAGGTTCTGAGTAAAAGAAGGTTCTGAGTAAAAAGAAGGTTCTGAGTAAAAGAAGGTTCTGAGAAAAAAGAAAATGTAATTAAAAATAATTGTTTTAACTAAAGAACCACATGAGTCACAGTTTCCACTACCCTGGGGCCAGAAAAACTAGATGGTGCCCAGCTACCACTACCAAACATTTGAATGGAGAATTCCATAGAAGGTGCTGCAAGGAGGAAAATTTAGAACAAAATTCAAAATCACAAAAGTGACCACACATACTAGTATGGAAGAGAGACTATGGCCCTTGGATATTACTCAGGACTGTAACTGAGCATAACCTAGGGGTCACTTTCAGTCAAACCATAAGCTTGTGGAGTAAATGACACCCTTGATGATCACACTCTTTGGAACAATCAATCATGCACGACCACCAGGGCAGCGTTTGCCCAACTACAAAGCTCCAAAGCAGGAAGGAGCGGGAACAGAAGAAGAATGGACACCAGGACTCCAGAGTGGAGTGGGAAGCATCCTGTCACACTGAGAGAATTGCAATAAATATCAAGAAACAAAATGCATATGGATGGCTGAGTGAAAAACAAATTTTGCTCTGTAAACTCACACCCCACCTCCAATGAAAGAAGTATGCAAACACGTGCATACATGGAAAAGCAAACCAAATTACTAGTAGCCTTCAAAGTATGATTTGGAGCTATGATCGCTCTAATGTTGCTTTTGTATATACCTCTCTGATGTTATTGTATACTTTTATAGTGTATGACAAGTGGGCAAGATTTCCAAATCTTCCATCAACTTTGGATCCACTGAACTCTGCACCCACTAGCCTGTGATCTTCCTACCTCTGATCTCCCTTTTCTGTATTATCAGCCAGCCCCTATGTGCATCTAAAGAGAGTACTGACTTTATCATACCAGTAGCAAACTCATGGCCTTGAGTTGGACCGGGATGGGGTGCTTTCTTGATATAAGACAATTTCTTGACATAAACCTTTTTCTTATACATATGAGTGTCCTTGGATTTCTTTCTCTAGATGACCCAGTCTCACATACAAACACACACAAACACACACACAAACTCCTCTCTCTCTCTCTCTCTCTCTCTCTCTCTCTCTCTCTCTCAATCTCTTTTCTCTCTCTCTCTCCCCTTCCAGGGTAAGGGAAATGAGAAAGGGAAATATTGATACTTTATTAAATGTTTCTTTATGCTGCCCTTATATTTAGCATGAATTCACAATATTCATCCATACTGCTTGAAGCCTGAATAGGATAGATGGGAAGCATAGGGTGGGGTCACAAGCAGACAAGGTAAAAGTCAACAAACCATTTTTCCAGGCATTCACTGAAGTGAACATTCATGAGTCTAACAAGAAGTTCATGCCTGTTTTCAAAGCTGCATACCTGTTGGGTTACTGCCGACATCATGGAACCGGAACCTTATGTAATGAGTGTTTTCCTCCAGGAATTCTCCAGAAAGTGGAACTGTTTTCTCTCACAGTGCTCCAGGTCACCCTGGAGTTCAAGTCACCACAGTGACTGCCAACTCTGTTGTTCTTTTGCAATTTAAAAATAAGACCCTGGCAGAAACTTGCCCTACCAAATGGATTTAATCACATTCCTGTCAAAGGAATCAAATCCAGCAATGACCCCAATCCAACCAAAGACAGTGATTGACAGACTCTCTACAAGAGAACTCTAATGTATCTTAATTTATCTCAGTAAAGAATTTTACTAAGAATTACTGCATTGTCCATGCATGGAGTGAGATGACACTCCAGGAGGATTTGGAAATAAGGCTTGCATGAATAATGATCAGAATCTTGCAGGTCATATGGGGAGAAAAAGTTGAAAATGATAAAGCAAGAAATGGGGAAAGGCAGAGAAGCTGAATAGAAAAGCCCCAGGAAAGCCTATTCTGGAGCTGGACTCTGCTCTCTGACCACAGATCTCTGCACGAAGCCCTAGGAAAGAATGCTAGAACACTCTGCATTTGCCTCAAGAACACGACCCTCTCTCACCATGTTTGCTCCCTCTTTACATCGGAACATCAACCTTCATTTCAAGCTCTTCTCCCCCTTAAAGCCAGCATCACAGAAGACCTTGGAAATAGCCTTAGACCCAAAGGAAGGTCATTTGTGGGGTGGGGGGATAAATGAATGGGGTTGGGGACATGAAGCAATCAATTGTTCAGTATTTTATCTGAGTGATTTTCAAAGAAAAACCCTCTGGAAAAACATCTCCAATAATGACCAGGGAAGTTCCTGGACTTACTTTTTTTTTTCTCCCTCTCACCTTCCCCCCCCCCCCCCCCCGACTTACTTTTAAACTTGGGTGCAAGCTTACTTCAGTAGAGCCTTTCCAGAGAAAGAGAGACGAAGAAAGGAAGCTCCTTTTCAAAAGCTAAGCAAGAACACCTTATGGCTTCTAGTGTCATGACAGCAAGAGAGAAGGCTGAGTCTCCTCCCTCTCACACTCCAACTGGTGTACCTTATTTTTCAAATTCAGGTCAGATGACTGACCCATAAACCTCTCCAAGGGACATCTGGGGATTCTATTTCTGCCACAGTGCCAATGAGAAGAGGGGTCTGGCTGCTCTGATGACCTGTAATTCCTTTCTTACCCAATTTGCTTGCATAGCTTGCGCAAGCACAGGCACAGCACTGTCAACAGTGCCCTGGTGCTGATGTTGGCTGAGCGTGGGATCAATCCATCCCTCCGTTCTCTTCCCCAAATAAGTCTCTGAGGCCAGAAATGGCTTCAATCACACCCTGGATGAGACCTTCCATCTTGATTCTCAACTTGTATCTTATTCCCTCCTCAAAGGAACTGGAAAATCTTTCCAAAGATGCTAGTTCACAGTAAAAGAAGGAGATGAGGGAGCAGCAGCAGCAATCAGATGCAAATGACTACATAGTACATGCTTCCATTTATATGACATATCCAGAAAAGGCAAATGTATAGAGACAGAAATAGATTGCCTAGGGCTGAAGGTGGGAACAAGGATTAATTCTGAAGGGAAATGAGAGAATGCTGTCAGGAAAATGTGCTAAAACAGGATTTTGTTGATATTTGGGGAACTCTATATATTTACTGAAGTTGTTTTATTTTAATTGGGTGAGAGTCAGGGTATATAAATTATATTTCAGTGGAGCTGTTTTCAAAAAAGAAGTCTTTAGCCTTTGGAGAATAAGGATATTTCAAAGAAACATTAATGACCTAAAGATCATGATGTATTTATGGTTAATTTGAAGTTTGTAAGCCCAGCAAAATAGACCATTGGCTAAAATTACCAAAAGTCATACAAAGACAAGCACAAAGCACACTGCTTTAGAATAACATTTAGAAAGCATTTCTTTTTGTGCATTGATTTCTATGATATAGGTGTCTATGATATATGATATGTACATATAGCAGATTTGAACTTGAATACAAAATTCAATGAATACATCTCTCATCAAGAAAGAAGATAACACTCTTTCGTATGACAGAATGGACAAGCAACCAAGTGTAAACATTTTGATTATTTCCTCTTATTCTCTAAGACTGTTCCTGTAGAAAGACTCAAGCAGAGAAGGAATCTAAAATGATGAGCTCATGTAAAGAATTATGTGTGGCCCATGCTCAACCAATCCCTACTTTCTCTTCATGGGTCCACAGAAAAACTCATTTTCCCAGCATTCTTTGTCAAGAGAATGAGGTAACGTCTGGTAGATAGAATGCTGTCCGAAGACTACCAGAGCCCATCTTCAAGAACTAGGAGATCTGGATGGAATAAGATACACATACATAGAAAGCTCCAATTTTTCATTCTGTAGAGCCAGCGTCTCTCAAGTCTTTGGTTAAAATGATGGCAATGCCACCCAGAACAAAGCACGTTCATCCTCCTGAAGACCCCCTGGCAGTAAAGAAATATCTGAGTTGGCAGTCACCTTTTGGATCGTGAACCTTGGGCTTGGAATCTGTCAAAAACTGGGTAGTAGAGAAGTGCATGCTGGTGGCTTTAAAGCTTTTTGCCTACTTCTGAGAATGATTTCCCACAGACAACAGATTACCATTTCAATTCATTCCCAATGATTTCATTACCCAGGTGCCTTTTCCTCTTTTTCTGCATAAAGAGCAAATGCAAGGAAAGAAGCGAGGACCTGTCCTCATTCAGAGACCACATCATACTCGATTCCTCGGCCTTCCCCAGCCCCAGGTCAACCTCCTCTGCCCCAACTCCGTAATCCAAAACAAACAAAAGAATCCAACTTAAAAACAGCTCATAAAACAGTAAACAAAATAAATTCAGTTTTTTTTAAGAACAAAATGAAACTTGAGGGAAAACTTACTGGAGTTACAGTTTATCCTGATACAGTCTAGATGGGGAAAAATAAATGAAAGATGAAATTGCATCCTTCAAGGTAACAGCTGCAGACATCCAAAAACAATCAGTCCACCCTTCCGGGGACAGACACACGCAAGAAATGTGGCCATTTTATATATATACAATATGTACGAGTTTAAGGGTGGGTGTATATGTACAGTATATTATTTAGTAAAGTTGGATACATATATATATACACACACACACATATATATACACATATGTATAGAGATATATACTGGTATACATATATATCCACAATAGACAGAAAGTAGGCTTCTTTTTATATTTTCAACAAAAATGTATTCAGTTATAAATTATTTCACACCTGAACTTTGAAATATTAATTTGTTAAGCTGGAAAGTTAGGCAAAATTTTGTCCCTATCAAATGCAAGTTAGATCCTCTTCCCCCCTACACTTGATTTTTCAAACTTTTGTTTGAAAATAGCATTGACACGATTTTTTAATTGGTCTCTTCCAAAGATACATCACAGTCTGGCACATTGTATCATTAAAAATATTTGTCCATGAAGTTTCTCAGTGCAGTATTTAACCCTTTCTCTTTTCTACAAACACCCCCACCCTCTCATTAGGTCAGGTCCCCAGTGCTGTTCAAATTGACAAAGGTAGAATTGTTATCATCCCTACAGGCAAGGAAAGGGTTAACACCACCTGGTCATTTCCTGTCATAAAATGGCCACTTGCAAACAGCTAACCGCACAAATACTCATCCCAGATTTTAGAGAGGTGGGGTCGAGTGTGGAATCAAAGGAGGTTTGGGATACGACCTCTGTTGTTTCAGAGACTCCCAGACCAACCCACACATGAAACTCGTCTTCGTCTTCCTGTCGGAATGCTCAGACGGAATCAGATGCCTACAGCATTCAGGGAGAAGGCGAAACAGGTACATGTGTGGGTGGCCTAAGGTGCCTTTGAATAGGCCTACCTAGTCCACACGGAGAGTCTGCATCTTAAGGATAGAATTTTTAAAAAATAATAGATAAGAGAAGGGAGCGAAAGGTGATTAACTTTCTAAAGCTGGCAACCAGATAGTTCTGTTAGATCAGAGATCAGGATATCTGTGATTTTCTTAATATCTGTTTGAGAATCATGGACATAACTTCCTAAAATTTCTTGACATTTTTAATGGAAATAGGCAAAATGGTTAGCAATGAATCCAGTTAATTGCTACCAAGCTGCCCATTTGAATCTATGGTTGGCCTATGATGGACACATTTTGAATAGGAATTCTTTATGCTAGACATTAAAAAATAGAAGCAAGATTATAAGGAAAACAAAGCTAAACAGGAAAAAGTACAGTAATAAACTTTGCTCTCCTGTTTTGTGCTTCTTCCAACTAAGTTTTACCTACTTGTTTTATTTTTCTTGTTTTTATGAGGACTTTCATAAAAAAATATTGGATTCACCCACTTAAATTTTCCCAAGTAAACCATTTTAAGCCAGCAAGTGAAAAAGGAACCAAGACCCAATGATAGAAGAATGAAACTATGGGCATCCAGACAGGATCCATTTACATACCCAGTCATTCTGAGGAGAGATGCAGGATACAGATTGGTTCCCCTAAAAGATCATCTCTTGAGAAAAATCTGGGTTTGGTTTCGTGCGGTTAGGTTTGTCATGTGTCGTCAACCGCAACAGAAAAGTGGGAGCAAACAGCCCTGGAGCAACTAGTACGATCACCAGACAGAGGAGGCCACACCCCTGGTGAGGGCTGGGGAGAGGGAGGGTGGGGAGGGGAGAAGAGGTGGGAGCTTCTGCTCTGGGTTACCCTGTCTGACTCACAAGGAAACAGACTATGGGCATGCTGCAAAGAGAGAGTGGGCTTCAAGCACTAATCCTCAGAACAAGGTGAGGTTGTCCTTGGTCTACAGAGCCCAGGATTTTATTATCAGACAGGCACCTGATCTAGAGACTGGTGTTGGATCTGGTTGTGCTTCTCTGCTTACCTAAAAAACATCATGTAAAGTTGTCTTTAAACCAAAGTGAAGAGTTGGAGTTTTCAAGATGAAATGACAATTTGGTCATTTGAAGTCAACAGGAACACGCTGTTATTACTTTACCTGGTTAGATGGGAGACTTGAAATGAAAATCTACTCGAACCCCTCATTGAAAAGCTATGTGGGCTTGTTTGGGAGAAACATGAGTCCACGAGTTGCTTGGGAAAGCAATTTCCTTTAGATCTAATTTTGGTAGCAAGCAAAGCTCTCACACTGTCTGACAGACAGGTTCTTGAGTCTCAGAATGGTGTCTGAAGTGTGTATGTTCTTTGTTTTGTTTACTTTTGCCTTCATTTGCCTATAGTTCTTTTCCATAGGGCTGAGGTTTGTGTGGTGCATGGCAGAGGCAGACGGTTTCAGAAAGCCTGTGTCTTCTGGGGTGTGTACCATCAACAGCGGTAGAAAAGTCCAGGTATGGAGAGAAGGAGCATCTTCTGAATTCAAATCCAACTAACCGAACTTCAAGATGCTCCTCAGAGCTTCCTGTGGTCAGAGAACTCCCAGGACTCAACCGAAGACTGGACCCCAGTTGAAACTGTACCAGTCTCAACAGACTTTCCTTCCAGGGACTTGAGTCAAGTTGGGTCACATGCTTAAACACAACCACCCTAAAAGCAGTTGGAAGTCATTGAGATGGTCTCATCATTCATCGACGATGCTGAATTGTGATGGCAACAAATAACCAAGGCTGTCCTAGCAATTGAGATGAATGGTTCTAGCTCTTTACCAACTTTTTGTGTGAACTTTAAAAGTCTCTATATTTCATTGTTTCCAAATTTGTAACAGTACTCACAAAAATCTTTCTGGCTATATCTCACCAAAAAAATGAGATGGAAATAAATTAAGGGATTTTTAAATCTCTAAGCACACATCTTAAAAAATAAAAAATATTATTATTGTTTAATTTTACCAAAATATCAAGATACAGTTGAGCAATAGCCAACCTCTCAAGTGTTAAAAGACCTGATGTGTGCTTTACTGTGAAGGGGGTCACTCAGGCCTAATGCTACTAAAGATGGCTATTTTCTGAAAGTGAAGTTCTTGGAATAGTCTCCTCTCTTTTACCCTTAGAGGATATGTTATATCAGAGAAGTGTGAGTTAAGTTTTACAGCATGAGCTTTTGTGAGTAATCAACATTAAACAAATTGGAATATCATTTGTATAATGTGTTAGAAAAGAATTTCAATTTGAGGGGTGAGAAAACCATGTAATAGTTTTACATGAGTGCCTGGACCATGCAACTTGAACTCAAATGCTGCTTGGAAATCTTTCCTTTATACCCAAGAAATTGAAATGTAAACTCATAAGAAGAGCAAAGAAAATGTGTGTGTATGTGTGCATCAAAAAGTCCATGAAAAAATCCATTATTTCTCAATCCAGTTTTTTACAAGAGCTTTGGCTTATTTAAAAGAAAGGGATTGGAAGGGGAATCTTTGAGCAAAGCATGGATCTGAGAAGTTGTACATCTATAGAAAAAATTCAAACTTCACATCACTAGGTTTGTCAGAGAAAAATTCAATAAGTTCAAGCACGTAAGCATGGAAAACTATATCCTGTAGGAGAAATGAAACCATCATTGCTCCTGAAAGAGCACAATGCTCCGTAGGGAGGGGCTCCACTCTCTTCTACGCCTCAGACATGCCCATTTCAAAGAGATGGAGGGACAGGGGGCCAAAGTCTCTGGAAAAGTCCATCTACCAGCTTTTGACTAGGGTAAAAAAAAAATGCTTCTAGAAATATACATGAGATCTGTGAGTCATTCTGTGTCTCTCTCTCTCCTCTCTCTCTCTCTCTCTCTCTCTCTCTCTCTCTCTCTCTCTCTCTCTCTCAGTATCTCAGTATAGGAGACAATCTGTCCATTTTTCCTTCGTCCCTTTTATCTCCTCCCAATTTTCTTCTTGGGATGTGACACTTGTTACATTTGGCTCTCTAATCTCCATGAAACATTATTTAACCAAGAAAAAAAATAAAATATGTACACAATGTTCGTTTCTCCAGATCACTTGGGGCTGAATCACCCTTTCATCTATGTCCCTCTCCTACTTTGAAATAAAGACAAAGTTAAAAATCATCTTCATCCTTTTCTGAGCTACTTCGGGGCTATGCTTGCTTTTTAGTGTGTTTTGTTTTACTGAAAAATAGACAATTGGATACTGGTTGTTGGTTTGATGTAAATGTACTCTTTCTTTGGTTTGTTTGATGGGGAGGCTCGCGTGGGGTAGGGAAGGTGGGAGGGCAGGGGGATGCCAGCCCCTGCAGGCTACTCAGTACACTCTGTTCGCAAGGCTGTTTGCTGTGCGGGCCGCAGGCTTTGGGCCTTTGAAGGGTTGAATACCATCTTTTGATTTAACATGGTTGATGAGAGGGAGGACTCAGGAACTCAAGAACACAGAAAACGATCCAACAGAAAAGAGAAACAAAACCCAAAGTAACTGAACTCGCGCGCACGCGCGCACACACACACACGCACACACGCACAGGGAAATCAAGAGACACACTGACAACAGAGTACAAATGAGGTTGGACAAGAGTGTTGGGCAGTATTATAAAAACTGCAAACTAGAAGGGGAGGGCAACAAAGGACACAACTAAAGAAGCCACTGCTCAAAACAGTCTGTGCACTAAAGGTTTCTGCATTGTAGTGGAGGCAGTTTTCAAGGGTGACCAAATGACATGAGAGCAGAAAAGAGTGTTATGAAGTCACAAATCTAGCCTGATCGACCACCTAGCTTTTGTATGTCCTTGTTTCTAATTAATTGGTTCTTCGTGTCATCTCCATGCCTCTGACAAGCTATTCTACTGAAACCTATGTAGAGGAGTCCTGGATTCAAAGGCATTAAATACAACTAATTAAATCTGAAAACATAGAGAGTTGAGTTCATCTATACCACTAACCAGCTAACACCAGGCATTGCCCTCAGGGAAGGTTACTTAGAACTCAGTCAGAGGGTCTGTAGCAACAAGTAAATAGAAGAAGAATATCCAAAATATCTGCAATAGGTAATTACAGTGAAAGACCAGATCCATCCTTAATAAAGCTTTACATTTAGAGTTGTCATGATAATTTAAACCAAGGAAAGTGGGTGTGTGCTACAGGAACAGAGCATAGCAGTGAATGAATCATAGCTTGAAGTTAATCGTCTATATACAGACAGCTCCTGGACCACAGGGAAGAGTAACAAGAAGGAAGATGGGGTGCATGTAAAAAAATAACATTTCCTTCCAGAGGTCACATACCCTAAATATATTGGATTGTTTCCCCAAAGGGAAAATAGAGATAACGACTCATCTTCTCCACTAGGAGAAAGGATGAGGAGAGTGTCTCATCAGGGTTACCCTCATTCCTCCTTTGAATAGTCATTTTGAAGCTAGAAATCATGCACTCCTCATGACCTATGGCGCTGCTTAGTAGTCTCCAATGACATCCTCCCCTTTGGGCTCCTTTTCCTGCCCCACTGTTGACTGTTTTGAGTGGTGACCAAGGAGATGAACTTAATGGGGATGCGTTTGATCAAAAGATGGACCAAAGTAGCGTGTTGTACACAAAGCTAAACAATTCCAAAAGACCAAGAAAGGAAACTTAGAAAACAAATAATCTAATCAAGAAACCACCACTGTCAGAAACCAGAACTTGACATCAAAACCTCATGCAGAAACAAGGAGAAAGAGGTGTTTGTTGCTATTGGGTTTTATCCTTTGTCTATTAAACAAGAGGTGAGCAGCTAATTTTCAATAAACAAACAAAAGAATTCAATCAAACCAATGAAAATCAGAAAAGAAAAAGAAGACAAGCCCAAACATAATGGCAGAGGGTACGTCATACGATACCTAAGTTAACCATGAGCTTGACGCGGCCCCCATCCAGCTCCAGGCGCAGGGTGTCAGCAGAGTCCCTGGACGTAGTAGCCACCAGCAGCCCGTAAGCCCGCTGGGACATAAAGCGGAAAGATACATCTTCTGCCTCGGTGTGCATGACCATGGGCATGATGATCTTCATGTACATGCTGCCGTCATAGCTCAAGATGGATGCCTCTGGCAAAACAGAATAAAGGAGATTGTTAGGATGAAGAGATTTAGAGTTTCCAAACAGTCCTTGACTTCCAGAGAAGCTATACCCGCTCTGAGAGGCAGCAACTGTGTGTCCAGGTGCCTGGTTTTTGTTCCAGCCCCTGGTGTCACTTTCCCACAAAAGCAGACCTCTTAACCTCTCAGGCTCTTTTTCTTTTTCCAGAGAATGGGGGTGGCAACCTCCCTCCCAGGCTTGTCCAGGCCACCTCATGAAAACATCCATATGTGGTTCTTCTCTATATTGTAGCTACAACAAAAATGTGCAACACAAAACATGGAAATCCCCTGATTCCTTCAAGCAGAATGGGAGAAATCCTTTACGTTCCCTCAGAGTACACACATGGTCATTTGCCAAGTGTCAGGTTCTAGAGCAAATTGAAAAACAGTGGTTCTCTACCTTCTTAATGCCCTGACCCTTGAATACAGTTCCTCATGGATGGTAATCCCCAAACATAACATTATTTTTGTTGCTACTTCATAATTATCATTTTGCTACTGTTATGAATCATAATGTATCTATCTGATAGGCAGCATGTATTTTCATTGCTATAAATTGAGCATAATTAAAGCATAGCGATACACCACTAAAATAATATGTAATTCTATATGGTGAAATATTTTTTCTAATGAAAAATAGATGAAATGTTGTATCCAAGCATCGTGTAGCACGGGTAACAGTCTTACTATGACAGCAGCAAACTACATCGCCACATTTTGCGAGTCTGCGTAAGAAGTCAATGTCAGTGCGAAGGTTGAGGTCGCTTCTTTCTCACCAGATCAGCATATCTGCATGTGGGCAGACCCACCTGGAGACAAAGGAGTGATGTCTCGGTTCCTAAGACCATAGAAATATGTATTTTCTGTTGGTCTTAGGCAATCCCTCTGAAAGGGTCATTCGACCCTGAAGGAGTCGTGACCCACAGGTTGAGAACCGCTGTTCTAGGAGGAGGAAAGGTGAGACACACAGCCCGCTGTGGTCAGCCATGGTAATCCTTGGACTGGTCTCTCCCCAGCCCCCCACATCACTGCCCTGGTGGGAGTAGGAAGCCCAGCCTTGCTCCTGGAGAGCTGCTGCTGGATTTGAACGGTCAACCCTGTGGACCGCATTCCTGAACACAACCACTGCGCCATCAGGGCTCAGCTTTGATTGGCCTCTCTAAAGCAGATTGATAGATTTGGGGCTTAAGCTAACAAAAGTAAACAACACCATTCAGGCTTTTCTTGATCTCAGAAGCTTCTCTATCAGAAAGAGTGAAAACTTGCGCATTTTTGATGCCTTCTCCTGTAGCTCCTGTTCGAGTTTCCCCCTATCTTTTCTCAAGTATTTCTCTAAGCAACGGATGGCTCTCGCATTTCAACTTTCAAATAAGGCAAAGTATTTGAAAGGGGAAGTGGAGTCCTAGAGTCACACGGACTGAATTTTTCTTCAGTCTACTGAGAACGAAGCACATTGCCTGCGTGCAACACTGTGCTGCCTAAAATATGGATGTTCCTGACTCTTCATTTCACAACTATGCACAGCAAACACAGAATGAGACCATCACACACATTTCTGTGAAAACTGCATGTCACTGAGCTCAGCATATAGCCCTCTGTTCCATATGTTACTACTGTCGAATAGATGCTACCTACACCCTATGGAAGGCAAAAGGTGAAACAGACAAGATTTCTGTTTTAAATAGAGACATACAAATAACAAAAAAAGAGAGAGACTGCGATAGGAAAGATAGAAAACAAAGCGAGTGAGAGTCTCAGACTGGATATGGTAGCTGAATGGTCTGCTGGATGGCTGGAGTTTCTAGTGGAAGAAGTGAGCGCTCCAGATTTGACAGGGAAAGAAAATAGCAACTGTATGGATATAAATGAAAGAAAGCGGAGACATTTTCCGATAACAGACTCTTCAATTTATAGGATGTATCAGGCATATTTGGGGAATGAGTTTACACAAAAGCCAATGGAGACTAAACAAAGTAAGTGACTTTGATAAACACTTGAGAATGAGCACATGAGGCTAGACTAGGAAATCCTATGCTGTGTTCATTGGCACATAGCATGTGTCAAGTACTCCAGAGGTGCTACATACTATGTCAGACAAAACAAACAAAAAATAGACACATCTCTGCGTTTCTGATTCGTTTATCAAAAGAGTCACGAGAGTAAGAATCACAAGGCAGGCAGGCAGAACGTCTCAACATTTTCACAAAAAAAATTTTTTAATGTAATATATGTGTATATATACATATATATCTCCTCACAGAAACTCAACTGTTGAGTCGGTGCCCATGCATAGTGATCCGGTAGAATGGGCTAGAACTGGCCCTGTGAGTTTCTTTTTTTTTTAAATAATTTTATTGGGGCCTCTTAAAGCTATTATAACATTCAGTACATTATCTGTATCAAGCACATTTGTACACATGTTGCCATACTCATTTCCAAACATTTTCCACTTGAGCCCTTGGTATAAGCGCCTCTTAAAAAAATCCTGTTCCCTTCTCCCCCTTTTTAAAAAACTGAATCATTTTATTGGGTACTCATACACCTCCCCTCACAATTTATACATACATCAATTGTATGCAGACATTTTCTAAAATAATCTGGACCATCATGGCTTCCACCATCCTATTTCTATAAGTCAAGGTCCTAGAAAATAAATGTTGACACACCTAACCCCACTCCTGGGATGCAACCATCTCTGGGGTAAAAGAGCAACCATAAAACGACGACATACCAACAGTTGTACATTACAATTTGCAAACCACAAAAGGATCACAGATAAAGTGTTTCAGTTGAAGGCATCATCTCAAGAAAGGATCTATTCTCAGGTAGCATCTAATCTTAGATTCCGAAGATATATTCTTAGATGGGAAGCATAATCTCATGTTAACACATGCTCCACTGTGTTCTAGAGGACATCTTCTAAAGGAACTGAATAAAAAGTAGACCCGTAAGCAGAAACAAAACTGGTTGATTTTAGCTTCCATTTGCCTGTTGTTTTGAAGACCTTGTATGCAAAATTGTTTAATCCACACAAGAATACCATGAGGTAGGCAGTGGAAAAGGCAGTTCTGATGGCTCAGGAGTAAATGACCAACTAACCGAAAGGTTAGTGGTTGAAACCCAGTTGTCACTGTGTGGCGAATGATGTGGAAATCTGCTACTGTAAAGATTTATAGCCTGGAAACCCCCATAGGCAGTTATACTCTGCCCTATAGGGTAAATGTGAGTATGACTCAATTACATAACAATGGATTTGCTTGTTTGTCTGTCTAGTGTTTTTAGATAATAAAGGTCAGAGCTAGAAGTGTAGTGGAAGAAGTCTGATTCTTGAAACTGTAAACTTAAATATTCTGTCAGATTTTCAGGAGTATATAGATACATCTAACTGACCAAAGCACATTCATAATGCTGCATACATAGTTCAGTTTGTGGTTGTTGTGTGTGTGTGCTTAAGCACACTATTACTTAAAGCTATGTAGTATTTTAAAATATAAAAAAATTACATTGACAATACATATGCTTTTCTGTATATTGTAGTACTCATACACAATGCTCTGTGTGTTTGCATAATTACAGACACCATGAATCACAACTATGTCAAAGTACAACCTTGAATATATCCCATCTTACTTAGAGACCATCTCAACAATAGACCTGACTCATTGCACACCAGTGACAGAAAATCAGAGGCATTGGGGGATGACATCAAGGATAGAATACATGAAGAAAGCAAAAGATCCTTTTAAAAGACAGGAATGAAAGATAAGTGTAAAATGGATATGAGAGATTTTGAAACTTTCTCTTAAGTGCAGATTAAGTCAGGTGAACAGAGAAAGGACCTCCACTGAAGATCATAGCAGGTGGGTTGAGAAGCCGAAGTAACGTATTGTCATGAAATGGAGTCTAATTCCCAGCTTAAAAATGAAGAGTTAGAAAACCAGAAGGAAGAATGCAATAGGTATTTCTCAAAGTAAAAGGAATAATTTAAGCTTTGAGTTGCGGTATTGAAGATTTCTATGCGTGAAATACCAAAAACTCAGGAAGCATCAAGAGAAAATGTGAAGAATGTGAAGAGTCATTATTTGCTCCTAGGGAAATCTTGTAGTCTAGTGGTTATGGGTTGCATTGCAATCAGCAAGGTGGACAGTTTGAAACCACTAGCTGAAGGAGAAAGCAGAACGTATGCCAAAGATGGATATCTGAGCTTTATTTGCTATGCGAAGGCATTTGACCACTGTGTGGACTATAACGAATAATAATTGTGGAGAAGGGTTTGTGACAAAACTCTGCCTAGGCAACATACTTATTCAATCTGTACGCTGAGCAAATAATCCAAAAGGCTGGAATATATGGAGAAAAATACAGCATCTGGATTGGAGGAAGACCCACTGACAAACTTTTATCACAGAACCTTGCTTCCCGAGAGTGAAGAAAATGCGAAACATTTAATGCATGAAGATCAAAGGCTATTGTATGCAGTATGAATGGCACCTCAACTGGACAACAAAAACCCTTACAGCTAGATCAACAAGCAACATCCGGATACATGAAGAAAAGACTGACGTTGTCCAAGATTTAATTTTCCTTGGATTTACAATCAATACTCATTGAGCAGCAGTCAGAAAATCAAATGATTTATTATACTGGGCAAATCTGTTGTAAAAGACCTCTTGAAAGCTTTGAAATACAAAAAATATAACTTTGAGGACTAAGGTGAGCCTGACCGCACCAGGGGATTTTCAAATGCCTCATTATACTTGTGAAAGCTGTCAATAAGGAAGACCAGGAAACATTTCTGCATTTGAATTGAAGTATTGATGAAAAATATTGAATATATCATGGGCTGCTAGAAGAGTAAACAACTTTGTCTTGAAAAAAGTATAGTCAGCACGTTACTTAGACATGAGGACAGGAGCCTTCATTTCATGTACTTTGATCATGTTATTTATTAGTGGAGAACGGTCCCTGGAGAAAGACATCATGCTTGTAAATTTAGAAGGGGGGAGGGGAGCCAGGAAGAAGACCCTGCACAAGACGGATAGCTAACAGTGGCTGCAACCATGGGCTCCTGCATACACTGATGGGGGAGGAGAGGCAGCGTGCAGGATGAGACAGAGTCCCTGTGTCGACATAGGGTATTCATGAGTCATACTTGACATGATGACACTAATAAGAGCACAGACCTTCTATTGGGCATGTACATGTACCTATATGCCTGTTTTGAGGTGATATTAGGAAATCTATGAGCCAAAATGGTTTAATATATTCCACATTAATGTATTCTAAAATGAATGATTGTCATTCTCTCTCTGGATATGTATAATGCAAGATTATATGTCTACATGAGTGTGTTTTTTGCATGTGTAGATCTTAGAAGTATCAGAAAATAAACATCAGGTGTGGATGTAGTAACAGCTAATGGCACAAAATGAAGCAAGTATCTCAGTGCGTCCCTTTGTGTGCATTTCTGTGAATGTGTTCTGTCCATTATTAACCTAATACTTTTTTAAAAGGAGAGTGATGAAGCAGAAAATTTAATGCAGAGCTCTGCTGAAACAAACTCAGTTTCATGGATTTGTATTAATTTGCTTAAAGGTTTCAAACACAAGGACTGTCATGAACAGAATGCTAATTTAAGATGGGGAAAATTCAATTAATGAGCAAAGTCATTCGGTGTAAAAATATATCAGATTGAATAATTAGATACCACATCAGGAGATGCCTACAAAATGGTATTTACATAAACCAATCCCTCCTCCCCCCCCATCCCCAACTCGGTGCAATTGACCCAGTGTTGATTCATAGGACAGGGTTGAATTGCCCTTGGAAATACTGAGACTGAAGCTATTTATGGGAGTAAAAAACCCCATTTTACTCCTAAGAAGGGGTTGCTGGTTTTAAAGCATGGACCTTGCAAATCTCAGTCCACTGTATAACTACTTACAAATATCCCCTTTGTTGTCTATATATCTCTTGAATATGTAATTCTTTCTTCCTCCTCCTATGCTACCTTCTCTTGTCTTGAGTGCATTTTTCCACTAGCATACAATCTAATGACTTTTAAACTATTTTTTTTAGTTACTCCTTTACTGATGATTCTAGGGTTTATGGTATGTATGTCATCTTATTAGAATAAATTTGGATTTATACAAATTCAATTCTTGGACAATGTGGATAATCTACTGTTACATTGTCCCTTCCCTTTCTTCCTTCTTTGTGGAATTATTGCTATTTCTCTTATGTTTCTAGGTGTTACAAACTGAATAATATTATTAGTTACCATTTCTAACTCTCTTTTATTACAATTTCTAATCCCATTTTTTTCTTTGTGTGGATTTGAGTAAAACCAGAGTTATATTCTGGTTTAATTTTCCTTCTCCTTAGAACTATATTCATTTGTGTTGGTATTGCCAGATACGTTATATTTTTATATTTTATAGCCTAAAAGGCAATTGTATAGCTATTGCTTTATACATTTGCTTTTTAAAAAACAGTTAAGAAAAAGAAATGTGTGATCATACTGTCATTTATCATTACCACATAATTTGTTTTATATAAAGCTCTTTTTTATGTGGATTCAATTTAATTGTCTTTCATTGTGAAAACTTCTTTCCGATATTTCTTGTAAGGCAAATCGACTAATGGCAATTGTCTTCAGCTACGGTTTATCTGGAAATGTCTTTATTTCACATTCATTTTGGAAGCTAGCTTTTCTCATAGCATGTGAAAGTTGGATAATAAGTAGGGAAGGCTAAAGAACAATGGATGTCTTCTAATTATGGTGTTGACAAAGAATATTGAATGTCCCATTGACTGACAGAAGAGTGGTAAATCTATTTGGAAGAAGTACAACTAGAATGTTTCTTGAAAATGAGGATGCTCAGACTTTGCATATATTTTGTCACTTATTATTGGGAAGGACCAGTACCTGGAGAAGAACATCATTCTTGGCAAAGAATAGGGTCAGTGAAAAATAGGAAGACCTTCAATGGGATCAATCGACACAGTGGCTACAACCATGGGCTAAATATGGCAATGATTGTAAGGGTGATATGGGACCAGTAATCATATTGTACTTTCCTTGCTGCTTTCAACATTTTTTCATTATGGTTAGCCTTGAATACATTAACTATAATGTGTCTAGATGTGTTTATCTTTGCATTTACCCTACTTATAATTCATTGTGTCTTGGTTATTAAAAACACAGTATGATTAATATTTATCATAACATTTGTGAATTTTCAGCCATTATTTTTTTGACAATTTTTCTGTCCCTTTTTCTCACACTTGCTGTTCTGGTCATCCTATTATTCATTTGTTGGTACACTTAATGGTATCCTACAATTCTGTGAGGATCTGTTTATCATCTTCTTTATATGTTATTTCTTTTCTTAGAAGTGCATAATCTCTATTGATTTATCTTTGAGATTGCTTATTATTTTCTTCCACCATGTCAAATCTACTGTTGAGTTCCTTTAATGATCTTTTCGATTTTACTATTTTTCAACTTCAAAAGTCCATTTGACTTTGGAATTTTTCTTTGTAAACAATTATGATCTTTTTATTAATACTGTCTATGTAGTCACTGATGAGGCAGCCCACTTGGTAAAAGAATGTATCCCAAGGGGATTTCTTCATCTATCTGATCCATTTATCTCTGGCACCTATACTTTTGATTGTTTTCCCTTGTTGTTTTGGTTTAACATATTTCCCCACTAAATGTATAAGACTATCAATTCTATTTGTTTCTTTATAGATATGAAGGTATTTGTTTATTTCTCAGCATGTTTTACTAGAAAGTACTATGTTGTTGTTAAGTGCAGTTGAGTTAGTTTCTACTCATATGAACACCATGTATAGCATACACACAAGGCTGTACTTAGGTTCTGATGAATTTCTTTTAATTTTCTTCTACTTCAATTAGCATATACACAGATGTTGGTCTGTTGCATGGTCAGCCTCTAGCTTGGTGCTTACTGATATGGGGTTTTACCACTGTCGCTTTCCATAGCCTTGGTAGATTTGATTCATGTGCATTCCATTGAGCAACGCCCATATAGATTTTGTTGTTAGGTGCAGTCAAGTCAGTTCTCACATATAGCAATGTTATGTACAACAGAACCAAACACTGCCCAGTCCTGCACCATCCCACAGTTCTAATGTTTCAGTCCATTGTTGAAGCCATTATGTCAATCCATTGTGGAGAATATCTTCATATTTTTGGCCGCCCTTCTATTTTACCAGGCACAATGTTCTTTTCTGAGGACTGGCCTCTCCTGATAATATGTCCAAAATATATGAGCTGGAGTGTTGCCATTCTCATCTCAAAGAGGTATTCTGGCTATGCTTCTTTCATGATAGATTTGTTTATTCTTTTATTTTGATTTTTTTTTTTTGCCAGTGCCACAGTTCAAATACATGAATCTTCTCAGATCTTTCTAATCATGTACTTTTCTCGGGCACCTTAGATCACTGACAATACCATACCTTGAGTCAGGCACATTTTAGTTCTCAAAGCAACAGCCTTGTTTCACCTTACTTTAAAGAGGTCTTTTGCTGCAGCATTATCTAAACAATACATCATGTTATCCCATAACTTGTGCTTCATGAGCACTGATTGTGGATCCAAGCCTGGCAAAATTCTCATCAACTTCAATCTTTATTTATCATGCTGGTCCAGTTTTGAGGATTTTGTTTTTCTTTACACATATATAATCACTAATTATGTTTTGAAAAAAAATGTATTTGCTCTTCTGAAAACTCCTTAATCTTGAAAATTTTTATAATGTGATCTCCAGCATTGTTTTAATGAATAAGGCCTTATTTTCCAATTACTCATACATTTTATTATAATCAGTAATAGTTAACAATGCACCTTGATTGCATGTTTGATCAATTTCAAACCAAAACACTTGATTTTTAGTCCGGGTAGGCTAGAGGAACAAATTTCATAGACACGCATATAGATATAGGGAAAAGGTTTATATACAAGAGGAACAGGACATTGAGCCCAATCCAGTTCAAAGTTTTAAGTCCAATATTAACCCATATTCCCGAAATCAGTCTATAAAGTCTCCTTCCGACTCATGGAGTCACAGTTCAGTGGGTGCAGAATCCCGGCACTGGCAGGGCTCTTCACATGGTTCCTCGCTTCCAGGGCTCAGGGTTCATCGACAGCAGAAGCAACTCATCACTGGCAGAGGTCTCCATGTGGCCGCCCCAACTTCAGAGGTCTGACTCCATCAGGGTAAAGCTGTGTGGTCTCTCCGCCGGCTCCTCCAGCTTCTTGGATGCTGCCATCTTGTCTTGTCCGTGACTCATCGCCTCTGAGACTAACTCCCAACAACTGGGGAAGATAGCTTTTCATCCCCATGAGGGAAATATCACGAGATTTCCCAGAAGTCTCAGGAGAAAGCCATGCCCACACGGAGGCCTCCTTGGCTCTCTCCAGATTAACAGGATAGACTCCACCCCTACATTTCAATCATAAAATTAACATAAGCACATGACTGCCACAATTTAAAAAAAAAAAAAACCACTAATTTCTTCATCTCTGGCATCAATGGCTGCTGCCTCATTGAAACCAGCATTGTGTTAATCAGCTCCCTGTAGGTGTACAGTTAACAGCCTATCACCGACAAAGTTGCCCTTCAGGGTAGATCTTGGGACATCTTTTTTCACGGTTAATGTGATACTATTCTTATTCAATTTTTCCTTCACAACTCAGTAGTCCATATGATGGTTTGATTCAAAACTAGCCAGGCCGTTTCACCACACAAAGACTCGGAATAGCCATCTGTATATATGCCATTTCATTTTTGAGGACTTCAAATTTTCCTACATTCATAATTTGTACATCCCAAAATTCCAATTACTAATGAATATTTTCAGTTATTTCTTCTCATTGTGAATACTATGTTGGAGGATTCTACAGAGTGATGGCAGCCTCATCCTGTCTTATTCCTCTTGCCTTGGTTCCAGAATTATCTGTTTTATTTACTTCCTATTTACCACTTTTTAGTTAGATGACACTCAGTTGAACCCCTTTTACTTATTCATTATTTTAATACATTTCTCATTGGTTTACTTTTTTAAAATTCAACTTGAAAGAGAGAGTATTTGGTAGATGACATCTCCTAATTTTAATCTTAACTTTATAAATTGAGCGCACCTGAACCAAGAAGCAGTAAATAATTACAACTTAGTTCACCAACATCCTCAAAAGTACTAGAAGCATATGGTGTTTTAGTTGTGATTGAGTTCTAATTAAGGAGAGAAGAGAAACTGTATAAAAAATGGATTATAGGAGAAGAATGTTACAAAGATTCTTCTTGCCTGCACATATGAGGAAATGATGTCATTTACATCTTACAGGAGAAAATGAGGCTAGCAAAAATAGCAAGATAAAAAGGCACTAGAAAATAGCATTGATGTGGTATTGCTAACAAATATAATCATTGAGAATATATTATGAACAATTTCATATATTGGACTTTGGCACTTAGCATACCAAGTCAACTTTCTTATACTATACTTAAACCAACCCTTAAAGTTCTTCCTAGGGAAAGAGGAAGCTGAAAAACAATTATAAAAGCTTAGTCCTATCAAACAATCCATCCCACAACCTTTTCCTATCTTCAAGAGGACCCACTGACTTGCTCATGTAACTATTGGCCTCACACACTCCACACACTCTTCCTTATTGTGTTTTATTCTGACAGATCTTCCAAAATATACAGATTGCTTCTGCTCCACCCAAACCGGGCTAATCTTAAACACTGTGCAAATCTATGCAGGAAAGCCTGCCAGGTTCTAAATCCGTATTTCACAACAGGAGGACCAACGCACATCTCCAGCTTTGAGCAGGCATAAGGGTATCCAGCAAATCCAGACAACCAAAACTGCTGTGGGATGATTTCCTCCATGGTGTGGACAAGATTCAGAAGGACTATCTTTTCACATTCTTAAAACTAAGTTTGTCCTGATTTATGTTAAGTCTGACTTCTCATTCCTAAGTAACAGCACTCTAACAATATGAAGAATTTTTTAAAAGTCATTTTATTGGGGGCTCATGCAACTCTTCTCACAACCCATACAAACATCCACTGTGTCAAGCACATTTATACATTTGTTGCTATCATCATTCTCAGAACATTTTCTTTCTACTTGAGCCCTTTGTATCAGTTTCTCATTTTTCCCCGCCCTCTTCATGAACCCTTGGTAAGAAATAAATTATTACTATTTTGCATTGTCTTACACTGTCCAATGTCTCCCTTCACCGACATTTCTTTTGTCTATCCCCCAGGGAGGGGGTTATAGGGAGATAATCATGAAGGATTCTCCCTTTCTACCCCACCTCACCGGTACCCTCCTGGTATCTCTACTCCCATTATTGGTGCTGAGGGGTTTACCTGTCCTGGATACTCAGTGCTCCCAACTCTTATCTGTACTAATGTGTATGCTCTGGTCTAGCCAGATTTGTGTGATAGAATTGGGATCATGATAGTGGAGGGGAGGCATAAAGAACTAGAAAAAAGTTGTAGGTTTCATCACTGCTACACTATACCCTGACTGGCTCACCTCCTCCCTCTTCATATTATTCCCTTCCCATTCTGTCAGGGGAGGGCCAGTTGCCTACAGGTGGGCTTTGGGACTCCACTCCACATACCCCCTCATTAAAAATTATTTGATTTTTTGTTCTTTGATGCCTAATACCTGATCCTCTGGACACCCCATGATCACACAGGCTAGTATGCTTCTTCCATGTGGACTTTCTTGCTTCTCAGCTAGATAAGGCCACTTGTTTATCTTCAAGTCTTTAATGTCCCAGTCTTTAATGATAGCCAGGAACCAGCAACTTTCTTCACCACATTTGCTTATGCACCCACTTTGACTTCAGTAATTATGCCAGGAAGATGAGCATCATGGAATACTAGTTTAATAGAACAAAGTGTTCTTGCATCAAAGGATTACTTCAGTAGAGGCCCAATGTCCATCTGCTACCTTAGTACTAAACCTATAAATATAGTCCCATAGCTCTATTTCCCCATTAGTACATAGGAATTGCTTATATTTAGACCTCTATAAGTGCCCCTTGACCCCTATCTCTTTTCTCTATTTCCTTTTACTTTCCTCTTATCCCACTATCACGTTCAGCTTTCATTTGAGTTTCAGTAATTTCTCTCGGGTACAATGCCCTTGAGTAAGCCCTACCAGGCCTCCTATACCATTCTTCCACTGATTTTGGATCACTTTGTTCCCTTGAACCTGGGTAACACTCACTTCCTTTCTCCCCCCTACCCCTCTCTCATGCCACCCCCAAAACTGTCCTGCTGTTTTCTCCTCCAGATTGTTTATCCCCCTATCTTATACAGATAGACCTTCAGAGATAACAAAATGCACAAAAAATCAGACAGAACCAAGCGGGGAAAAAAAACAGCAACAGGAAAAAAAACATATCACTGTGCTCACCTTCCTGAGATAACCTCTGAGGACAGGTGGGGGCAAGAGCAAAGTGGTGAAGAAAGCTGATGTGCCCAACTACCCAAAGATACAGCATCTGGGGTCTTAAAAGCTTGAAGGTAAACAAGGGGCCATCTAGCACAGAGGAGCAAAGTCCCATGGAAGAAGAGCACCAGCCTGTGACCACAAGGGTGCAATGGGAGCAGGTCCCAGGCATTCAGGAACAGGAATCACATCGCTAAGAATGAGGGGAAGTGCAGAGTGAGGACCCAAACCCCATATGTGGGTAATTGGACATCCCCTTACAAAAGAGTCTTGGGGAGGAGACGAGCTAGTCAGGTGCAGTGATGTAATGATGAAACATACAACTTTCCTCTTGTTCTTAAAGGCTTCCTCCCCCCAATTATCATGATTCCAATTATATCTTACAAATCCCATTAGAGTGGAGGGAGTACACTGGTATAGATGGAGACTGGAAATACAGGGAATCCAGGACAGATGAACCCCTCAGGTCCACTAGTGAGAGTGGAGATACCAGAAGAGTGGAAGGGAAGGTGGGGCAGAAAGAGGGAGTTGATTACAAGGATCTACATATGACCTCCTATCTAGAGGACTGACAGCAGAGGAGTGGGCGAGGGAAGACGTTGGGGAGTGGAAGAATTGACAAAATAATAATTTATAAATTATCAAGGGCTCAGGAAGGAGGGGAGATTAGGGCGGGAAGGGGAAAGATGAAGAGCTGATGTCATGGAATGGAGTGGAAAGCAAATGTTTTGAGAATGATGATGACATCAGGTGTGCAAAGGTGCTTGATATCACATATGCAGGTATGTATTGTGATTAGTGTTGTACAAGTCCCCAATAAAATTATTATAATATAAATAAATAAATAAAGGTGGAAAAGCCAAAACTACAACAACAACAACAACAACAAATGACAAAAAAAAAACAAAAAACAAAAGAAGAGCCTGTAAGTAGTCTAAAGGGTTGAGTCAGATTGGGTAAAATTTGGGCACTGTGTCTCCAGTATTATCCCCCATAGTGCTGTGGGTCAATGAGGCCTGTCATTCTTGTGGTGGGACTGGCCCTGTTGTCCTCTCTGTGCTTTGGCTTCTCTGAACAGGAATATCATCCTCAGGGCTTTGGTAGGCCAGGATGTGTTCCACTCTTACGTTCTCCCCCTTCATTTGCTCCTGTGTGCTCTGATGGGACATGTCCCTCTCCCTGAGCTGTAGCTTCAGTGCTGTCCTCTGAAGTGAATCTTTCTGTGGGGATGGGTGGCTGTGCACGTAGCTGGGATTAGAGCTGATCCCACAGACATGGAGAACATTTTGATGAACATTTTTCACTTCAAGAAAAACTGGTATGAACTCTTGCAATCTATTGGGGGGGGGGGAGAGAACAAAGTTAAAGAAATTCGGTTTATAAAATGGAGAATCTCCATTTGACAAACAAACTCCTACAACATTTTCCTCTAATAGCCATGATATGATGGAATTGGAAATGTGATTTCATGTATACAAACTAAGCATAACACCATTTTTTAGAAGACTCAGTCCTTGGGTTTAATGAGCTTATAGTCAAGTTGAGAATGTGCATTAAATTGTTAGGACAGTAAATTGTCATATTTTAAGGAGAAGCCAAATGTTGTGGGAATTCAGCTCAGGCATGGTTTACTTGTCCAGGGAATTTGTGGAGAGAATATATCACTTTTTCTCAAAGTCGAGAAGAGTGAATGCTAAGGAAGGGAGTTAAAGACCCCTAAGTTGAAAGAACACCATGTATGCAGACACAAAGTTGCCTACAGATAGGCTCTGGCACTCCACTCCACACTCCCCTCATTCACAATGATATGATATTTTGTTCTTTGAGTCTGATACCTGATCCCAGGGACACCTCATGATAATGCAGGCTGGTGTGATTCTTCTCTGTGGGTTTTGTTGCTTCTTGTTTAGATGGCCCACTTGTTTATCTGCAAGCCTTTAAATCCCCAGACACTGTATCTTCTGATAGCCAGACATCAGCAGCATTTTTCACCACATTTACTCATACAACTGCTTTGTTTTTAGCAATTATGTAGGAAAGGTGAGCATCATGGAATGCCAGTTTAATAGAACAAGGTATTCTTGCATTGAGGGAGTACTTGAGTAGAGGCCCAATGTCCATCTGCTACCTTAATACTAAACCTATAAATATATGCACATAGATCTACTTCCCTATCATTATCATATATAAAAATACTTACATATGTACATGCTTGTATTTAGATCTCAAAAAATGCCATTTGCCTCCTAGTTCTTTCCCCTATTTCTTTTTGCTTTCCTCATCTCCCACTATGATTCTCAGTCTTCACTTGGGTTTCAGCAATTCCTCTCAGTTACCTTGCCCTTGATTAAGCCCTACCAGGCCTCCTACACCCACCTCTACCACTGATTTTGGATCACTTGTTGCTCCCTTGTCCTTGGGTTTGTTACCACCACTGCCTTTCCCTCGCCTCCCCTCTCCCATGTCCCCTCAGACTCATCAGTCCCATTGTTTTCTCCTCCAGATTGTTTATCCCACCTATCCTATAGAGACAGACCTGCAGAGATAACAAAACATACAAAGACAAGACAGAGCAAAACAAAGTAACAAAGGGAAACAAGATAACAACAGAAGACCAATGCCAAAAATTGGGAAAAGCTTATAAATAGCTCAAAGTTGGTTTGTTGACCTTTAGGTGTTTTCTGGTCAATTTTGATGGGGTACCATGCCCTGGCCCCAAAGTCTGTTTTTAGTATTCCAGTGGGACTTCCTTGCTCTGCTCCCCTTGCTGTTCTGTTGCATGCACTTGGTGTTTTGCCTCAGTGGGATGGGGTTAGATTGGGCTCAATTCCCACACTGTGCCTCCTGTGTTGTCCCCTGTAGGGCTATGGGTCAGGGAGGAATGTTGCGGGTTTCATGGTAGTGCCAGTCCTATATGGTTCTCTCTGTGCTTTGCAGATGTGCGCAGGGATATTGTCCTCAAGAATTGGTGAACCAAGATGTGCTCTACTCTTTCTCTCTCCCCCTTCATATGCTCCTGTGTGCTCTGGTCAGACATGTCCCTCTCCCTGAGCTGTAGCTCAATGCTGTCCTCTGAAGTGAATTTTTCTTGGGAGAGGCACAGCTGTCCATGGAATGGGAATTGGGGCTGGCCTCTCAGACCCCTTTACCGGCAGATACATCTTTTTAAGTCAACTCAGAAGAGCTATGTTACACATATGAGTCAACTTCCCATTCAGAGTTATGGCTGAGAGCTGTTTCTGTGATTATATATGCTTGTAGTTAGTCATTGGATGGACTCCTAGTTATGCAATTTATTTACATGTGAGATCTTGTTGGGTTCCACACCTTGAAAATTTCTACTAATACCACTGAATCCTAATGGTTATTAATAGGGGGAAGGAGGAAGTTCTACTCAAATTATGCAATTTTCTGAAGGTTTGAAACCTTTCAGAAATTATATTGAATTCAGAATGATTAAGAATAGAGCCTCCATATGAACACACAAGGGTAGGCTCCATTTCCAGCACCCTGGGAGGAAGAGCAAGAAAAAGAAATCTCCATGTAAAGGAAGCTGCCTCACAAGAACTGTAACTTTTGGTCAATGGATGCAGAATGGGCAGCCATTCCCCACAAAGGTGCTGAAGAACTGCATAACCAAACTTCACCTTACATATTCCTTTTCATCTCCCTTTGTCCAAAAGACTTTTGAAATCATAGAGCAAAGGAGTCTGTTGATGCAGCCCATTTAAGTACACCTTTCCAGGGTCAAAAATGAGTGGATAAGAATGAGAAAGGGTGGCAAGTGAACCCACCATTGTAACCAGGAGGTAGGTAGTGCAAGGTTGAGACTTAAAATATAAATGTGAGAATACCCAAATAACGTCTGATAAAGGATGCTTTCTAAGTCCTGTGTGAGGGTGCACATCTGCATACACACGAGTTTGCTTTAATTTCCCTGATGTCTAGAGCTGGTCTATTGCTTCTAGGTGAGGCTATTTTGATAAAGCATAAAGTATTGGTCTATTGGAACAACTTGGGGCTACTTGTGCAAAAAAGAGTCCCTGAGTAGTGCAAATGGTTGACACAGTCAGTTTCTACCCAAAGGTTGGAGGCTGTAGCTTATCCAGGGGTGCAATTCAAGGAAAGCTTGTGGATTTACTGTTGAAAAATAGGTTGCTGAAAATATTGGGAGCATAGTTCTACTCTGAAATAAACAGGGTCACCCAGAGCCAGAGTTGACGGGACAGCACCTACAACTGGAACTACAAGGTAGCCTGGATTTTCTTCCTTGTACTACCTCTTACTGGGATAGAACCTGGGGAAATTCACGCTTAGTTAAGACCTATTTCATAAATGTAAATCCCACATAGTATTTATAAATGATGTAAGTCTAGGTTTGAATCAACTTTCTAAAATGCAAAAGGTTAATTAGGGTGTTCGTTTGCTATCTCCTCCATTCTAAACTGAACTTTAATTAAACAGAAAAAGAAGAGAATATCCTGCTTTCTTCCATCCTTAGACTTGTAGCCTCTATTTCTACAATTGTCATAGAATCGGTGTTCAGGAACCCTAGAGTTAGATGGCCAAGTTCTGCTGTTCATCCTAGAAGATAGACAACACTATTCCACAGACTTCCCTTATTGCCCAAAGCTTCTTACCTCACCCTGTCATATTTTTCTGGTCAGCATTTCAGTGAATAAATTTGTTCTCTCATGGATATCTGTCTGTTTAGTGATGTCTGACCAAAGGTTTTTAGCTCTGAACCACCAAGAAGATATTTGATGACAAGAATGGATCTGTCAGAATGGATCTGTATACCTATCACCTTTGCCGTATTCTAGAAAATCGTTTCACAAAAGCATTAGCTTGATTTAGTGAAGTGATTGATGGCCAGCTGCATGGCTGTCTTGGCTGTGTTTCATAGTCATCGGTACTTTCGACTCTGAAATAAACAAATGGAGGACCGAGAGACTGTTGTGTATGCAGTCACTCTTATTTCAAGGCAATTGCTTCAGGACTGTCTGAGGCCAGTGTGGAGAAGCAAATTACGTAAGACAGAAAAGAGGAACAGACTTTCTACCCATCAGTTTTTCCTCAATACATTAACTCAATACACCTCCATTTGATACAGACTCATTACCCTTTACAAGGAGAAACTGGGCCATTATTACAGCATGAACCAAAGCATCACATTGTCTATGAATATGAAATACATTTTCCAGAAAACTCAAGCGAATGAAGAAAATTTTAGAAGTCTGATTAACTGATTAAAGTAGAATCCGTCTTTTGTCATGTTATCAGGCAGGTGAAAAAGCATAAAAATAGTCAAGTTATTCTCCCCAAATGGCACAGGAATTTAGAGCTAGAAAGAAATTTAAAAATTGCCTATATTCTGTCCTTTTACTCTAGAAATAAGGGAGCCAGGATTAATTTTTCAGATACATTGCATTTTCTTTTTATGGAGATTTTTTGTAAACCTCCTCTAATCTCCTTAAGAAGAATTCAGTTTAGGACTTTATTTCAAAAAACAGGTCATACAAAATCAATAATTTCCTGAACCTGGCGACTCATTAGATCGCTAAGCAAAACACACATAAGCTATTTCCAATGCACTTTAGTGAAGCAGTTACAGGACAGAAATGCAAAATAAATAATAAATAAACAAATAAATTGTGACAGTGCTAGACATTGCATCCAATCTACACAAGACATGACATGAAATATATTTCTTCTGGTGGGTATGGCTCAGAGTAAAATGGACAATTAATAGAACATTTCATAACTTAATGTCACTGCATCAGCACCATTTCATTCTTTTGGGGGGGGGAGCTGCAAAAGGAATCTTTATTGTTTCCTTTTTGGTCCCTGGCTTGGGAGAGGGACTTCAGGGCAGGTTCAGGTAGAGGGGCTAAGGCTGGCAAGGGGAGTTAGCGGGTCCCTTGTCACAGGTGGCTGTGGGCACAGGTTCCTAGTCCTGTTTGAGGCTGAGCTTCTGGAAGAGTTACTCGCCCAGCCTGAATTGAGGGTTGGCTGGTTTGCTGAGGTAGTTGTGAGGACTTTCACCTCCTCATGCAGGAAGTGGTTCTCTAGGAAGTCACAGAGATGGAGGTCCGGGTTAGCAGACCCCATGGCATATGGGTTTACAAGAGCCTGGCTGAGTTTCTTCTCCAGGGCCAGGGCCATTTCCATGGTGTCCAAGGGTCTACCCCACTCATCTTGGGATGGCTTCTGCATATACATGGCCACAGGGCTGGTTTTGCAGCGTCAAGAGACGCTCAGTCCCCTCACACTTCTTCTTCACTAGTTTCTGGAAGAAGTGTCCTGTGCCTTCCAAGGCTATATTGTCATGGTCACAAAGAAGCCCAGAGAGAGAGGGCTGTCAAAGGCTCGCAGTAGAGGCTGACCAGATGGTGGACGCCAGCCTCAGCTTTGGGGGAGTATTCTGACAGATCTCAGAGTTCATGGTTGGTCAGTTTGGAGGTCACCACCCAAGAAAGGAAAGTGATAGCTGGTCCCAATAAGAGGAAATGGCCGAGAAGATGGTCCCGGAAGTGATGCCTGGAAAAGAAACTAGAGTGGTCGAAGGTTGAAGGAAGGGAATTCCAGAATCTGTTCTGTTTAAACACTGGGGAAGCAACGCACACACTCACAGGACCACAGGGCAAGCTTCATGACTCAGAACTCACTCGGTAGTAACTAATGGCAATGATGACAGCAAAAGTTGTCATCCAATATCATGTAGAGTCACCCAGGTTAACAAACTGGCCAATAAATTGGAACCCAAATTCCTCATAATATCTCAGCTTTTATCATTGCAATGCAATGAATTATGTAATATAGATTCCCTAGCCATAGCCCCCATTATTCTCATCAAATGGCCTTCATTTCACCGATGAGTTTGGGTGAGAAGGCAGAGGAAGAGAGGATCGGACGAGATGATACAGTTGTGAGTTATTGTGACCAAGGTTCACTGGGCCCGTCATACTGCTGGGTGCCATTTCTCTGGATATACAATGAGCCATCACAGAAGCAGGGATGGGGGGTTTTACTACCATCAGGCTCACCCTCTGGATCCCAGGATCTCTTTGAGCTGAACCTCTTTGTTCCAAGAGACACCTATGACATCAGAGCAGTGGCAGAGCGGTGACAGCAGCAGAACCAAGGATCACAAGACTGAGCAGTGGGTTTCCCAGCCCAAGAAGCTAGCAACGTCGAGTGCCTTCATCCAGGAGCCTTGCTTACACAGTGGGATGCCTCCCAGCCTTAATTAGGGGAGCAGGACTATGGAAATGGGGCTGAGTACCTTCAGGCTGAGGTTTACTTAAGGTTGAGTAGGATGTCCTTTGGGAAATTAGCAACAGCACTAAAAGATTTGCTTTGTACCATTGCCCTAGAAAGGTAAGCCTTCTGGCATGGCAGAAAATAGGATGTCCTGACCAAAGAACTATATCTTAAACATGTGTGATCCTGAATCATAACTTGTTAATTTCCTAATAAACCCGATAGCTGTGAATATTGTCTGAGTCCTGTATGGGTAGCTGTTAAGATGTATAGCAAACCCAGCAGAGATGGAGAGAGTGCAGTGGGAGGAAAGGTTGGCATCAGAATTGGTAAAGGAGATTGGAGTGTATGTCTTCCCTCCACCTCGTAGGAGTCAGCTTTGAGCTGAAGATGAGTTTGATTCTCCTTCTCCCCTGTAAAGTCTGCAAAAGTCACCCCATTCTTACAGCCTACATATTCTAGGCACTGATTTAGATGTGAGGAATCTAGCCATGCCTGAAACAAAGCCTCTTCTCATGTGGAACTCTAACTTTAGTTATAGTCACCTGGAGTGATGGCTGAATCAAAGTAATGCCGGCAGTCTAATCATGTAAGTGGCAAGTTGCTATGGTAATGGACTGAGGAGAAAAGAAAGCAAAAACAGTAACTAATGAGCAGGAAAATTATCATTGACTGCATATAGAGGTGACATGTCTCAGATTTCCCCACTCCAACACTTCTATGCAGAGGTCCAGTAGCAGAGTGATTATGCACTGGCCTACTAACCACAAAGTCACTGCATGAAAGCACCAGCCACTCCTCAGGAGAAGGATAGGGCTTCCTACCCCCTTGAAGACTTGCAGTCTTGAAAACCTGAGAGGAGCAGTTCTACTCTGTACTATGAGGTCACTATGAGTTCGAATCACTTCAGTGACAGTGTATTTGCTTTTGTGTTTGTTCTTTGAAGAAGTCTTCTATCCATACTGTGTTTTTATCTATGCAATGCATTGATGGCAGTGCCTTGTTGTTTTAAAACATTGAAAGCAAACAACCTGAAAGTGAGAGAAATTGAGCAGATTAAAAATTTTACATGACCCTAGACCAATAGTAGCCGGAAAGAAAACAATAAAATGAAACTTCAACTGAGGCCCAATAGAGGTGCCTTATCCCAGTTACAAATATAAGCCATAAACCAGAACTTTATCTAGAAGGATCGGCTGGTAATTTTATCCCAGTAGCCACTTAGGCCTTTTATGCCCTGATAGCATTGCTCCTAACAATGGAATGCATCTTAAGACCACACCTGCTTAAGTTAATAGGTTCCTGGGGTGAGTATCAGGCAAAGCTGAATGCTGTACTTGGCTTTCCAAGCCCAAACGGAAACAACAACTACAAAGAAAGTTGTAACTGTCTAGCAGCTGATGAGGATACATCATGCAGCAGCTGCCAGGGCAGCAACAATGGAGAGCCCAGCTAAGATGAAGCTATAAACACTTGTTCTTGTCAGGACTCCATTTCCCTGCAAACAGAGAGTTGTTTTATAGGGCTGGCAGAGTGTATTGTAAATTATATTACATGCCCACAGCTGATGAGTTTATAAGTCTACAGGGAGGAAGCTCTCTGGCTCAGTCACCATGCTTGGCTTGCCAAAATTCTGTGTGAGGCATACCAGGCGGAGTGGCAGTGATAAAACTCAGAAACAAGTGGGCCAAGAATAGCACTAGGCCCGGGGAAGACAGGCTTGGGGTACATGACATTAAATTGCCTCCAGTTTTCTTTCTGGGGGGTCTTGATGACACGGCCGTACTGTTTCACAGCCCTTGAGTTAACAAGTAATTATTCTGTAAACCACTAGACCGTCTGGGGTGTGCTGATGCGTGGGGGCCAGTTTCAGTAATAAATATAGTCCCAGCACCTTCTTGAATCACCCCACCATGTTTCCGGTTTCCTGTTTACATTTCCACCTGGGACAAGGTTTCTCTGTTGGTCTTCAGCTGACTTCATTTTATTGTTGCATGTTCCTGTTGCCATTGGGCTAGTCATCTGAAGAAAAATGAAACTGACCAAATTCTGTCACTTTCTGGTTGGGTACGTTCAATGACACCAAAACAAAGTGAAACGAAAAATCAACTCAATGATTGAACGCACAGTGACCCTACAGAACATAACATCATATGCACTCCTGGGTAAGCTGAGTTCCTCAGCACATTTTTATGCAGTTCTTGTGGTAAAATTAGGTGCCTTGGCTGATATTCAGGTCGGCTTATACTCAAGTATATACGGTACTCAGCATTCTATATCTTAGATGACCAGGCCCCTGGCCACAGCCTATTCTTTTTCCCACTGTGGCCATTCAATTTTCCCCTAGGTGTAACCAGCAGTTCTTAGAACATAGTCTAATCTTTTCTCATAATGTAACTTTCGTAGCTTCTGTGCACCTGGCTAAGCCCCCTGACCAAAGGCTAAGAGTAAGGTGGTCATTGGCTCTACCTCCAAAACAGAGTGTGGATCCACCCAGTTCTCTCCTTTTCCATGTCGACTCCCTTAGATCATTGTGGGGAAAGATAAAAACAACAACCCCCCCCAAAAAAAAAAAACCCAGAAAACTATGTATAGCCTTGAAAAGCATGGGAATTCCAGAAGACTCCATTGTGCTCATGTAGAACCTAGACTTGGATTAAGAGGTAGCTGTATAACAGAACAAAGGCATACGGCATGGTTTAAAAAAAAACTCCAAAAGCTGTTGTGTCC
>PVJH01016309.1:0-50905 GCA_004026705.1 Nesogale talazaci
GGGGGGGGGGCATCACTGCTCTCCGGTGGTGGGAGTAGGAGGCCCAGCCCCAGTGCTGGAATTGAGCCTCCGTCCCAGTGGGCCACAGTCCCGCGCACAACCACTAGGCCACCGGGGCTCAGCCCTGATTCTTTTAATATATAAACCAACCAAACTAAATGCCATCCAGTCAATACTGACATAGAATCCCACTGTGGGTGTCTGAGACTGTTTGCAGGAGTAGAAAGCCCAGTCTTTCTCTCTCAGAGCTACTGGTGGCCCAACCCCTGCCCTCCCAGGCTTCTCTTTTAATGTATAAGCAATAGATTTTAAAATTAGAAAAAGTAAGCATGTAATATCGCTACATATTATCCATTGATTTTTAAAAAGCTTTGTTTTGGAAGATATCATTTGCCTTTCTGTATTACTTAACTTTTTATTTTAAGATCATTCGACAAAGAGGGAAGGAGAGTGAGTGGAACACATTCTGGCCCACCAAGTCCCGAGGACGATTGTCCTGCTCAGAGCAGCCACTGCACAGAGAGGACCAGAGGGCTGGTCCCACCACCAGACATGATGTCCCTCACAGACCCATAGCGCTACTGGGGACAACACTGGAGACCCAGTGAGGGCATTGTGCCCGATCTGACCCCACCACACTGGGGCGAAACTCTAAGGGCGTGCAACAGAGGAGCAAGGAAAGCAAAGCAAGGAAGTCCCCAGAGAATACCAAAAGTTGACTTTGGGGCCAGGGCATGGCACCTCATCAGGCTCAACCAGAAAACATACCTAAAGGCCAACAAACAAATGATAACAAAGATCTTCAGAGTAAAGGGGTCATTAAAAAAAAAAATTAAGGTTAAGTTGTTTCTGATTTGCCCTTATTAAAAACATTTTGTGTTTAACCAATTTATCATGTTCAGTTACTTTATCACTGAAAAAATTGAAGTGTGATTGAAATTAGGATGCGGCCCTGGTGGCATTGAGGGCTCTGTGTTGCCTGTAAACCCTAAGATCGGTAGTGTGAGCCCACCCACCAGACGTTCTGCAGGAAAAGAGATGATGCTTTCTGCTGGGGTAAAAACTTACAGCCTCACCGAGGTATTCCCTTCTGACCCCAAGCCCGGTATTTTTTCCTTAATTTACATCTAGTCCTGGAGGCAAGAGTTACCCATTCTGCCTCCGCATCTACATAAAATCATGGGATTGAAGATGTAGATATTGGTATATTAAAAGCAAAGGTAGAATATAGAGTGAAAGAAGAAAGATTTTAGAATTCCAGTATTGAACTTTAGAGTATGTATTATATGTTCATTGTATAACAATCTTCTCCAACTATTTCTTTGCTTGTAGAGGTGATTTAAAGAGCTCATTTGGATATTTTTCCCACTGTGATATCATTTATATTCCTCATGTAGACTTCTAATTTTTAATTATTTGCTAATCTTCTACCAATAACTCTAGGTCTCATATTTGAATATATTTAATTTCTTAAAAGAAAATAAAAGCAAAACTGTCTTGCTTCTGGTGCCTAAGAAAAAATAGGTTTTCAGGTTCAACAGATTATTTTTTAAAAAACTGATTATTACAGACATATAAAAAATGTGTTTCATAGATTTTATTTTTCAGGTCATTTTATAGACAAAATTATGATATAGGAAACACTGTGCATTCAAAATACATGTTTAATTGCATCTGTATATCCTTGAAATGAATGAATAAATTGGGGGGGGGGGAGAACCAGCCTCTCAAACCCCCACCCAGGGCCAGTTCTATCCCACCTTTTAGGATCACTGTGAAGTGGAACACAATTTGCCGGCCGTGAGTTTTAACTTGGTCATTGACGCTGTCATCCAGCTTAGTACTACTCACCGTGCACCTCAGCTGCTCTTTGGAACAAAGATGAAGCTATCTGCTCTGCTAAATATTTACAGCTTTGGAAACCCAATTTTAGGTCACTATGAGTGGACATCAGATGACAGCAGGTATTTTGGGTGTAACATCTAATTTAACTGCAGCCATCCTTGCCTGACTGCAGACCTTCATGGTACAGTTTGAACCCTCCCAGAGGCACCTCGGAGAAAAGCCCTGGCAGTGTCCTCTGTACCACACATGTTGGCTGCACGTCAGAATTAAAGCCAGCGGATTTTGTTGTTTGGCTTCCTGTACCTCGCTGATAAACACTTTTACTCTCTTTAAAACAGAACCATCAACTCTAGAAAGCGAAGAATGGAATCCGTGGGAAATAGATGAAAAAAATGAGCAACAACGCAGATTTAAAACTAGCCTTCAAATGTTAAATAAATCCACAAAGAGGAAAGCAGACCTTAATGTACAGATCTGGGGGAAAGCTGCCATTGGTAAGTTAATTTGTAGAGTTAGAGTTAAGTTGTAGATTTTGTTAGCATTAAGTCAAATTCATCTTAATATAATTTAATTCATAGTTAATTAAGGCATCACAATTCATTTGTGTGTGTGTGTGTGTGTGTGAGAATTTTAGCTTTTTTTGTGCAAATACATGAGTTTTTGCATGTTGTTGGCTTGGAGCAGCCTACAGCTTTATTTCCAGATGTGAAAATTAATTGTGTGGCATTGTTACACTTGAGACCAAGTTTATGATGTTGAGCCCTGGCCTGGTAGCCAAGCAAATTTCTGAAACACTGAACCGAAAAAGGTTCAATAGGGTGTGGGTTTGTTTGTTTGTTTTCGCCTCACTGCCCTCGTGGGAGTAAAAAGCCCAGCCTTGTTCCTGGAGAGCTGCTGCTGGATTTGAACCATCAACCCTGTGGGCCGCAGCCCCACATACAACCACTGTGCCACCAGGGTTCAGCTTCAATAGGATTTTTTAACTATAGGGATTTCTTAGACTTTTAACATTCCTATTTTTATTGTATGTAACCTTGATTTCCACAAAAGCATTTTTGCTCCCATTCTCATGAGAGTCTAGTATTCCAATCTATGTATTATAGTTCCACAGAGTTAGAAAAGATTCGGTGAATTATTGTTACGTTGGGTGTGTTGTGTTGGCCCTGGTTCCTGATGACCCTCTGTACAGCATCTCAGACACACCCGAGAGCGGGACCACCCTCCTGACATTGCAGTGTTGGAGAGCATCCTCATAGACAGTGCCAATCCATCTTTGTGAGAGCCTTCCACTTTTCTTTTCTATGTTCTTTGTTTCTTTTACCTTTTTTTTAATTGGGGGCTTGTACAACTCTAATCACAATCCAGACAAACATCCATTGTGTCATTTGTACATTTGTTGCCATCATCATTCTCAAAGCATGTGCTTTCTACTTGAGCCCTTGGTATCAGCTCCTCCTTTTTTCCCCTCCTTCCCCACTCCCCCCTCCCTCAGGAACCCTTGACAATTTATAAATTATTATTATTTTGTCATATCTTACTCAGTCCGACGTCTCCCTTCACCCTCTTTTCTATTGTCCATCCCCAGGAAGAAGGTCATATATAGATCCTTATAATTAGTTCTCCCTTTCTATTTCCCCACCCCCACCCTCCACCCTCCCAGCATCACCAACCTCAGCACTGGTTGGTCCTAAGGGATCATCTGCTGGAATCCCTGTGGGTTTCCATCTGGACCAGTGCACATCCTCTGGTCTACTGGATTTGTAAGGTAAAATTGGGATCATGATAGTGGGGAGGGGGGAGGGGAAGCATTTAGAAACTAGAGAAAAGTTGTATGTTTCATCATTGTTACACTGCACCCTGACTGACTTGTCCCCTCCCCACAACCCTTTTGTAAGTTGCCTACAGATGGGTCTTGGGTTCCCACTCTGCACTCTCCCTCATTCACAATGACTTGATTTTTTGTTTTCATGCCTGATACCAGATCTCTTTAGCACCCATACTCACACAGGCTGGTGTGCTTCTTTCATGCGGGTTTTGTTGATTCTGAGCTAGAAGGCCACTTGTTTATCTTCAAGCCTTTAAGAAGAGTCTTCTCCTTTTTCAGTGACCATTTTACCAAACATGATGTTCTTCTCCAGGAATTGTTCTCTCCTGATAACATGTCCAAAATATGTAAGATGAAATCTTTATATTCCCTTCTATGGAGCATTCTTGCTGTACTTATTCTAAGACATTTTTTCATTCAGCTAGCAGTTCATGATGTAATCAGTGTTGTTGTTGCTGTTGCTAAGTGCCATAGAGTGGAATCCAATCCAGAGTAACCCCTATGCACAAAAGGACAAAACACTGCACCATCCTCACCAGTGTTCCTGTGTCCCATTGGCGAAGCCTCTATGTTAGCCCGTCTTGTCAAAGGCCTTCCTCTTTTTCTCCACCCCTTCATTTTACCAAACATGATGATCTTGTCCAGGGAATGGTCTCTCCTGACAATATGTCCAAAGTATGTAAGATGAAGTCTTGACATCCATACTTGTAGTGAGTACTCTGGCCTTACATCGTTCAATACACATTGGTTTATCCTTTTAACAGTCTATGGTACTTTCAATATTCTCCAGCATCACAGCTCAAATGCATAAATTCTTCTACTGTCTTCCATATTCAGTGTCCAATATTGACATGCATGTGATGCGATGGAGAATACTGTGGCTTGAGTCAGGCATGCCTTAATCGTCAATGTAGCATCCTTGTTCTTCAGTGCTCTCATAAGGTCTTGTGCAACAGATGTACCATTTGACCTCTTTGCTGCTTCCATGAGCATTAATTGTGGATCCAAAGAAGCCAAAATCCTTGAAAACTTCAAACTTTATTTATCATGGTATTACCTGTTAGTTCAGTTTTCAGGGTTTTGGTCTTCTTTACACTGAGTTATAAAGCATACTGAAGTTGTAATACATCAGTCCTTAACCTTCATTATCAAGTACTGCAAATCTCACATCCAGCAAACAAGGTGTGTCATCTTCAAGCTGCAGGTTGTTAATAAACCTTCCTCCAAATCTGATGCTATAGTCTTCTTCATGTAATCCAGATTCTCTGATGATTTTGTTAGCAGATAGATTAACTCTGATGACAGGATGTGACCCTATCACACACCTTACCTGATTTTAATGAATGAGGTTTTCCTTTAGTCTGTTTGCACAACTGCCTCTTTGTCCATGTGCAAGTTCCACATGAGCACAATGAAGCGCAGTGTTCTGGGATTCCCATTCTTCTCAGGGTTATCCACAGTTTATGATGGCCCACTTAGATGAATGCCTTTGCATAGACAATGAAATACAAGCAAACATATTTTTGGTATTCTCTGCTTTGAACCAAGATCCATCTGACATCAGCAATGATATCCTTTGTTCCACATCCTCTTCTGAATCCGGCCTGAACTTCTGGCAGTTTCCTATCAGTGTGCTTTATAACCATTGCTGGATGATCTTAAGCAAAATTTTACTTGCGTGAAATTATCAGTGAGGGCATTCTACAGGTTGAGCCTTCTGGTGGGGCACCTTTCTTTGGAATGGGTACAAGTATGGATCTCTTGTAGTCAGTTGGCCTGATAGCTGTCTTCCAAGTTTCCAGGCATAGCCAAGATAGTGTTTCTAGTGCTTCTTCAGCATTGTGCAGCAGCGGGCTTTCGGGTATTTCCTATGGGTCAGTTCCTTTAGCCAAAAACAAGGCTGGTGGAAAGGGGGAGTAGCGAATGGCATGCCTCCTTGAAGGTACTGCTAGCGCTCTAAGAATGGCTGCCAGTAGCTACTGAGGTTGGGTTGTGTCTGAGAGGGAAGGTGCAGTAGCAGAGGAAGGGGTGCTCTGGGGTGAACATCACTTCCTCTCCTCCACATCCTTATTTGAATCAAATATGCAGAGTCTCATATAAAATCACAGTCACGAATTTTAGGATTTAGGAAAAGATCATCTTGGGAAATTATTCAACATACCACATTTTTAAGGCTGCTTTTTCTAATTAGCCAGTCGTTATACATTATTGTCTGGCTGTCCTTTGGTAGCCGGGAGTAATGAGATGTGACAGTGCATCTTGCAGGATAAGTAAAATAAGGCTTCCAGAAGTGTTTTGTGCTCTCCACGTGACCTGACAGTGTGCCCACGTATGGTCATCCACGTATGGTTCAGTGATGGTAAACAGCAGGGATGGCCCTGCAGAAAAAAGACGTGGCCTTTGTTAGCAAGAGGGAGGTTTGTACAAATGAGGTACAAAGACGTGCTGTTAAAGGCCTTGGATGACACAAATGATTTGCATCTGGAATCATTATTAGTTAGAATCGACTTGATGGCAGTAGGTTCACCAGTGTCAAGATGGGAGGTTTGGACCCACTCGGTGGCACTATAGAAGAAGGCCTGGTGCCCACCTTCTGAAAAGATTACAATCCAGAGAACTCAATGGAGCAGTCTGATGACACATGGGGTCACCGGGTCTCAGAAATAACTCAACACCTTTTGCATTCTTCGGTGTTGTTGGTGGTATTTAGCACTGACTGGTAGTTCCTTTACTTAGTTATAATACAGAACAATTCTGATCCCACAGCAATCCATGCCGAAATGTAGCACATCTCATTTGAGGATCAACTGTGTAATCAAGGTCTGGTGTTAGTGAGGGATTTCTCAAATTTAGCATAAACATAAATACTGCCTTTAGTATAATCCACCCTTTGCCACATTTTACACTGGCAACCTTTTAGTACTGACTGTCATATCTTTGCTGTCTTGATGAGTTTGAGCTTTTGCTAAAAAAATCTGATTTTTTTAGATTTAAGAGTGTAAACTCATCTCACATAACACAATCAGACAGTAAATGTTGATGTTACATTTTTCATTTCCAGGTTTGTATCTGTGGGAGCATATTTTTGAAGGCTTCCTTGATCCCTCTGAACCAACTGCTCAGTGGAGAGAAGGAAATTCAATTGTAGGAAGAACACATTTCAGGTATCAGTTATGTAGCATTAGCCATTGCTGTGTTGAGGTATAATTTTTATGTAAATAGTAGGGAGAAAATAATATGAAAATGTTTACAAAATTTTTTTATCTCACCTTTTTGTGAACAATGGAGAAATAAATCCAGTGAATATGCATTAATGGTTAAAGTATAACTTGAATATTTTCTTAGGAAAAGTGATCAATACAAAATACTTCTTGTGTTTAGAATCATGTCTGTTTGTTTTGGTTATTTTTGTTTTGTTTTGTTTTGGGGGGGGCATCACTGCCCTCTGGTGGTCGTGGGAGCTACCCAGCCTTGCTCCAGGAGAGCTGCTGCTGGATTTGAACCACCAAGCCCGTGGGCCGCATTCCCGCACTCAACCACTTATGCCACCGGGGCTCAGCCTGTTTAGAATCATGTCTGTTTCATTTTTAATAAAAAATATTTCCTTTTATGAAAAAGTGCATGTTCCATGTCTTTAAGATTGAATTATTAATGGGCATTTAACGTTTCATAGTTTAGAGGAATAAGATCTAAATTTAAAGGTATTTTATTTTTCTTTCTAATAGACTAGTCATAGTCACTTTTGTAAGATTGAGGTGGTATGAAAACAATCACTCTACTAGAGAAAATTTTACTTATTAAGATCTTTATGTATGTTCTAGTGTATAAGTTAATGGTTTAGATTACCACTGTAATATTAAGAAAGGTAGTTGGGGCTGAGCCCCAGTGGTGTAGTGGTTGAGTGCGGGACTGCGACCCAGCTAGGTGATTCAAATCTAGCAGCAGCTCTCCAGGAGCAAGGCTAAACTTCCCACTCCCACCAGAGGGCAGTGATGCCCTCTCCCACCCCAGAAAAGAAAGGTAGTTTTAGAATTAATGAAATCAGTGTATTGCTGAGATTTTTTTGAACTTTCATTTCTTAAAAAACTTTTTATGTAAATAGAGAAAAAATAACAGGAAAATGTTTACAAAAAGCTTTTGCTATTGTATCACACAAAGAATTTTAAAAGGATACAATTAAGAGAATTTTATATAGAATAATCTTGATAATTTTGTAATGTTAAAATGTTTGAAACACACAAAAAATGCTATTTGCTAAATACTTTTTTGGTTTCTTATTGAAATTTTAAAAGTTAGAATGACTAGCTTTAAATGCCTACTTAAAATACTTTATGTGACAATTGTATTATTAGGGGGAAAATATGAAAGAGTCTGTGTTTTTAAGATTCCATTTTTTTTCCCATGGAACTCAAGAGAAAAAAATTATCATTGATATTTCATTTTAATTTTCACTGCTGTTTTAATTCTTTGTTTACTTTAAAAACTCTTGGGAAGCAATTTCAATGTGTCCATCTTTCAAATGTGAAATGGTCTTTAAAATCAGCTTTAATAAGGTCTGTTTGTCCTTTCACTTCTATTCAAGCTTAAAATTTCATAAAGAAGTTGGTGTCTGTAAAATTATAGTTTTTATAATGATATCAAAAGAGTGCACCACATAGCATTGACTTAAAAAAAGAAGCCTAATTTATCCTTTTCTGAGATATATTCTAGGCCTGCAATAGTGCTGAGTTACTAGGGGGTGCCTATATGGACATGCAGGCTCAACAAGTGTGGAAAGGAAAGTAGGAGCATACCCACCACTTTTTCTAAATTTGACAAATATGTGTGTATACACATAGTATGTATACATATGTACATGTCACATACATACATATATAGCAACTATACCTATGAATGTCGTAGAATATTTCAGAGCAACAAAACCCCTTTTGTTTCTTAGATATAACAAAACCCCTTGAGGAAATGACTTCCTGGACCTAGGCGATTAGAAGCCTAGCTTGAGGAGCATAAAATACTCAAACTAACTGCCACTGAGTCAGTTCTGCTCATGAAGAGCCGGTAGAACCAGGTAGACCTGCCCCTGTGAGTTTCCAAGACTAACTTTTAGGGGCAGTGGGAAGCCCCCCATCTCTGTCCCACAGAGCAGCTGGTTTTTAATCTGTCCTTTCACCTGCCGGCTCAGGCTATATGAATGCATGGGGGCAAACCCTGGAAGTGTAGTGAGTTACGGGTTTGGTTGCCTTTTGACACCCCCAGCTGCTCCTTGGGAGAGATAGTGAGACTTTCTACTGCAGAAGTTACAGTCTGAGAAATCCACAGGGGCAGTTGTGCTCTGTCCTTGAGAGTCCATATGAGTAAAAATCAACTAGATGGAAGTCCCTCTGATGAAGACCTGTTGCCACTGGGCCGAGTAGCCACGTGACTGAGTTGTTCAGAGCACAGACTCTGCAGCTGAGACTTGTTGTATGCCAGTGAGTCTATTCCTACTCAGAGCGACGCCAGGTGACCCACTAGAACTACACCACAGGGTTTGCTGGGCTGCAGTACTTACAGGGGCAGATGGTCAGATCTTTCTCTCACGAGGAGGCTGATGGCATTAGCAACCAGTCCTTTGGTTGGCAGCTGAGCACTTAGTCACTGTGCCACAAATGTGCCTCAGCGCTGTGACTGCATGCATTGAAGTTCCAGCTCATCAATTATTAGTCGCTTGGCCATGAGCCAGTTTCTGAACCCCCTATGCCTGGGTTTCTTCAGGTTTAAAATAAGGCAAATAATAGTTCCTCTCTCACAGAACTCCGAGAATAAATGCATTGATGGATGGAAAGAGCTTAGAACATTATCTGGCACATAATAACTACTACAAAAGTGTTTGTTGTAGTAAGTTTTATTAACTTTTCTCTTACTAAAATGGGTGTTGCAAGACTGGCCCGCAACTCAGGTCCGCTTCTTCTGTCTCCATCACTGTGCATCCAGGCACCCTCCCAGATATGCTTGACTGGCATGTTCATTGTACTTATATGTTCAAATCAATTGCAAACGGCCCTGGGATTCATTCTCTCTCTTTAAAGAATGTTGGCTGTCTCTGCTTACCTCAGTCAGATGTTGATTTATATACTTTAATTTCGGAGGGAAACTCTTTGTAACAGAGGACCCATCTTTCTCATCATCATGGCCTTTGCTCATCACAAAAGATGGCCTTTCATTACTTGCATGCGTAAAAATGGTTCTAAGATACATAAGCGTCTACTCATTTTATAAAAGAAGCTCCCTGCTGACCATTCATCCCCAAACCAAAGACTCAAGCGCCGTGTCATCGAGTTGATTCAGAAGCATCGCCACCCTATAGCACACTCTTGCCTCTCCTGGGGGTTTTCATGGCAGTAACCCTTTATGGGAGTAGACGGCCTCCATGTTTTCCCCCGGAGCAGCTGCTGTTGTCGAGCTGCTGACCTGGTGCTTAGCAGCCCAAGGCCAAACCCACTGTGCCGAGAGGGCCCCTCTCATTCTTGATCACAGGGCGTGAAAATTTGTATGACTAATACTAATGATTAATGGGGTGGCTGCTTTCTTTTTATTATTATTATTTTTATAATCACTTTATTGGGCTCTCATAAAACTCTTATCACAATTCATATGTACATCTATTGTATGCCAAGCACATTTGACCGTTTGTTGCCGTCATCATTCTCAAAGCATTTGCTTTCTACTTGAGCCCTTGGGTGCCTGCTTTTGGTAATATGCCGCTGTCAGTGCTGCCTTCCAGAGCCTGCAAATGCCTGGCAGGCCCACCCAGTGCCCACAGCAGGCGCTGCCAGAGGCTGGGCATGAACAGCGGGCATAGCTGCGGGACAAATGTGGACAGGAGAAGGCACTGCAGGGATTGGGGTGGGCCCTGGAGCCCCTGTGCTCATTAACTTTGGGGGCTGGGGGGCTAAAAACCATTATGGATAAATATATATATATAATGAGAACTCTGCTTTCCTTTTTAAAAACAAAACAAAACAAACCTTATGGGACCACAGGTGTATATGCAGAGGGTTGCCCAAGTGATCATTCAACAATCCATCCCTTTGTATGATTTGCAAATACTTTACGCTTTGTGTCAGTCCAGGTAGACTAAAGAAACAAATTCATAGGCACGCATATGGATATAAGGAAAAGGTTTATATACAAGAGGAATGCGACATTAAGAAAGCATCCCAGCCCAGTCTAGTTCAAAGTCATAAGTCCGATATTAACCCATATGCCTGATATCAGTCTATAAAGTCTCCTTTCGACTCAGGAAGTCATAGGCCAGTGGGTGCAGAGTCCCAGCGGCAGCAGGGGTCCTCTTATGGTTCCTCATTTCCAGGGCTCAGGGTCTATCAATAGCATCCAGTGATGGTAGAAGCAACTCATCGCTGGCAGGAATCTCCCGATGGCTTCTCCAGCTTCAGAGGTCTGGTTCCATCAGGGCACGGCTGTGTGGCTTCTCCTCTAGCTCCTGCAGCAGCTCGGACACTGCCATCTTGTCTTGTCCATAATTCCTTGTCTATGAGACTAACTCCCAACAACTGGGGAGATAGCTTCTCATCTTCATGAGGGAAATGTCGCGAGATTTCCCAGAAGTCTCAGGAGAAAGCCATGCCCACACAGAGGTCTCCTTGGCTACTCAATGGCTATCTCCAGATTAACAGGCCAGACTCCACCCCTACATCTCAATCATGAAATTAACATAAGCACATGACTGCCACATGCTTCAAAGTCATGTTTTAGAACTAGAATTCCAGGACAGTAATCTCAAAGGTAAGCTAAAATATGCTATGCAGGGCCTAGTTAAAGGTTCAAGGTATTGGTAGATATTCTTAACACATTACTCTGATGAAAGCATTTTTCATCACTTAAATATTATACAAATGGAATGAAATGCTATTATATCATTTTAAAAATTATCTTTAACAAATTGGCATCAAGCAAGCTTTTAAAACATGGGTGGTACCAAGGAGAGGGTATCATTTATGTCTCCCCAAAACTGGGAGATAATGTATCCTAAAGGAACTATTCTAAGAATTCAGTGACAACCCTTGCAAGGTGCCTGTCTCTGTAAAAGGCACTTCAGAACTGGTAGCTTTCTCTCCCAGTCATAGTAAGCAATCAAAGAAAATTTCAGCACATGACTAAAGATTCAGAGGCTTTTCACAGGCTGTGAATAATCCAGGACAGGTATAACCAATTTTAAAATGGATTATATGGGATTTTTCTCTATTTAGTACATAAAGCTTTGAAATATTTCAGTGTTACTGATTTTCTAAGTAGCACCTATTATAAAAGTGTGAATTATAGAACATGCCTAATCCTTTATAAAAATACAGTGAAGAACAGAGAGAGACTAATCCAATAAATTCCCACTTACCAATCACCCAGAACTCACAAATTCCAGTCCTCTGCCATATTTGCTCTAGATATTTAACTTTCCTCTTTAAAAGAATGAAAATATTTCCAATAAAGATGAAGTTTTCTAATGCTGTTCCACCATCCTGCTCTTCCTTCAGCCTCTGAGGCAGTCACTGCCATGAACTTGGTGTGCATCCTGCCCGGCACATATGTGTGTGTGTGTATACATATATATGTATATATACACACAAACATATATGCATGTGTATGTGTGCATATATATGTATGCAGAGTAGATTACATGTGCATACACATAAATATTTTTCTCTTTCTAAAAACTTTAACTTATATTAATTTTTTAAGTTATCATATTTTATGAAATGTTTGATTCCCTCTAGCATTTTAGAAATGCCCTAGGGACTGAACCCTCTATAGAATGCTCATAATGTCCTCCACCTTCTCATGCATCCATGCTTTGCCACCCACTGATTCAGAGAGGAAGACATCATGGCAGGCTGGAGCCTATGGACTGTAACTAAGCACGCTTTTGGTTTGTACTCCACAGCCTGGCTTGCAGTCTTACCTCTCCTGCCCCATACTTATTTTGAATGAGGTTAAAACCATTCAAAAGATGACCAATTTTTTTTTATTGCCACAAAGAAGTTTGATCTGTCTACATCCAAAGCTTCCCATTAATCTGTTGCCACACCCCATCTTGTAGACTTGTTCAAAAGAATTTGTGTTGTACAGAAGATTGCATTTCTAGAAAGAATATGGATTAAATGTCAATATGGAGTGACTATGAACTGATTAAGTTCTGATTCCACATAGCTGCACCCTGTTTTTGTTTATTTGTCTGTTGTCTTTTAACAGCTTCATCACCGGGCCCGCAGTAGTGCCGGGGTACTTCTCCGTTGATGTCGATAACGTGGTGCTGGTTTTGAATGGGAGAGAGAAAACCAAAGTCTCTTATGCCATTCAGTGGTTGCTTTATGCCCAAAACTTAGTGCGAACCCAAAAGCTGCAGCATCTTGCTGTGGTCTTGCTTGGGAATGAACACTGTCATAATGAATGGCTAAGTCCGTTCCTGAAGAGAAATGGAGGCCCCGTGGAGCTCCTTTTCGTCGTCTATGACAGCCCCTGGGTTGATGGAGTGGACGTCATCCAGTGGCCTCTAGGAGTGGCAACGTAAGTAGAAGGCTTTACATGCATCTCTAGACTCGTAAAGCCTCAGTCTCCAGATCGGGAAGATAATGCTTAAAATGTGCAAAAACTTTTGTTCTTTTGGTGTCATTAAGTGTAGTCTTTCCTGGAGGCAAAAAATGTGGCTTCGTCTCATGCTTCAGTAACAATCATGATATCTTTAGAGTATATCATCATTTTAGGGAGATGGCAGATGAGTAAAGTTTGTTATTTCTGTTGTGGAACGCAAAGGGTTCAGTTGAATTTTATAGCTTATTCACAGTGTCTTAGAGAGATCCATAGCAGAGAATAGCAGGCAGACTTTCTTAAAACAGTTGTAGAATCTATGTAAACGGATCGTTTTTCATTTTAATACACCTTTACTCCTGACTTGAAGGGCAGCAGGAATCCTGGTGGCGTTGCCAACCGCGAGGGAGAAAGGTGAGGCTGTCTGCTCCTGTAAAGTTCTGCAGCCTCCAAACATGCAGGACAAAGGACTGCCTGCAGGCTTGCTTTGAGTTGGCTTCACTACAGAACACTGGGGTTTAGGTGTAAAGACAACAATACTGAAGTAGACTGGGTTTGAAAGGATTGTGATATGTTCAGATCTGTCACTGACTGGTTGAGTTTATGTAACTTTGGAGTGTAAATTGAGGGGTCAAATTTCTCAATATATTTGATATATTTGACTCCAGCTCTAAAGTAGAAAAAACATTTCCCATCTTTCTGTTATAGAATGCTCTTAAATTAGAGTTGATTGACATGAAGAGTAAATTGTCACTTACCTATAAACTTCTTAAGATCAGGAACTTTTGTCTATTTTGTTCACCGCTCTCTTGACAGAGCCTAAAACAATAGCTGGCTCAGAGGATGGACTCAGTAACTACTGTTTGAGAGGATGAATTATGAAAAAGCTCAGAGACATGTTTTTTATCGACTCGTATATTCAGTACCCTTCCACTGGCTGCCAGATGTGGCCTTAAACTACAGAGTGGTTTCAACAAATGTCACCCAGGAAGTAGATTAATAAGATATATTTCTTGGTCCAACCCTCTGAGATCTGACTCAGCAGATTTGAAAGAGAAAGACCTTTTGTCTGCCTGATTTAACACCCTTTCTCTGAAAACTCTCTCTTGAGTTGAGTCCATGTACCCATTCCTCACGTAGCAGTGTGGCTAGGCATTAAGGGCCAGGTAATTGTGCAAAAGTTAGCATTACGCAAAAGTGGAGAATGACCACATCAGACCACAAAATGGAAAAGGACTACATCATTACCTACCCACCAACCCATAAGACGCATGGCTCAGTCAAGCTGATGGCAAGCCAAAGCCAGCACAGCCAGTGTAACACTCGCCTCGCAGCATTCATTAGTGCCAGATCTACTGCATTAATGAGAAAATTGTCAAAAAGTAGGGTTTTTTTAATTGTTTTCGTGAGTGCAAAATGTCAAATAACATGAGAGTTGATTAAATGAGGAGTAGAAGCATTCTAAAAATGCTTTGAAAAAAAAATAACTTTACCTATCCTACTCACACAGAATAGGACACCCTGCAATTCTAATGGTGTTAAACTAGGCCTGTGTCTTTCTCTTAGATCAGATCTTAGCTGGCGAAAATTTTACCCCCCAGGAAATATTTGATAATGTGTAGAGGCATTTTGTTTTTCACAAAATGTCACTAACACCAGATCTGAGAAACTGTTATAGACAGCTTAGTAAGTCTCTGGTCCTAGAGGAAGTTACGTTTCAGACACAGTTTCTTCCCTGTGTTTCCAAATGTCATTTCAGTGGGTCCCTGTATAGAATGAAATGTTACTGTTCTTCTTAAATCTACTCAAAAAGCCCTTGGAATTACTCTTTGTTAAAGGATACACTCTGTGACCTGTCTCCTGGCTAACACATTGGTGAAATCATGATCATTGTGAATGTAGAAGGTTTTGTTTTGTTTATAAATCATTTTATTGGGGGCCCTGATAACAATCCATGCATCAATTGTATCAAACACATGTGTACATATGTTGCCATTATCATTTTCAAAACATTTTTTTTCTACTTGAGTCTTCGTTATCAGCTCCTCTTTCATTCCCCTCACTCCCCTACCTTTTCACCTTTATGAACCCTCGATAATTTATAAATTATGTTTATTTCCATATTTTGTTTTATTTGTTAGACTGAAGGTCTTGAATTCACCTGTTTTGTTTGTAACAGCTGCAGGTGAGTAATGAAAGTTCAGTAGTGTTAAGTCAAAGCACTTAAAATAGGCATGGAAAATTATAAGTTAGGGTTTCAAGAATAAGACCTTAAGCCTTCTTTGCCTCATGTTCCCTAAAATGTTGAGTTTTGAGAATTTGGCCAATCCAGTTGTGGTGTAGTTTTAATTTGTGTGTACTTATTTTTTATAGATACCGGAATTTTCCTGTAGTGGAAGCAAGTTGGTCAATGTTGCATGATGAGAGACCATACCTATGTAATTTCTTAGGAACTGTTTATGAAAATTCATCCAGACAAGCACTTGTGAACATTTTGAAACAAGATGGGCATGATAAGTTTTGCTGGGTGTCAACAAGAGAACAGTAAGTTCTGTGTATACTTGACTCATCCATTTGTTCCCTAATCTGAGGGTTCCTGTGAGTGGCAACCCCTCAGAGGTGACACTGATAGCAGGAGCAAAGAAAGAAATACAAGTAACAGAAACGGACACATATACATTCCAAATAGAAAGATAAATACAGTATTTGTCTTTTTATGATTGACTAATTTCACTCAGTTTCTCTAGGGAAGCTGGATTATATGAAGAAGAATTTGGCATCGGGATTGGGGGCAGGCTTAATGATTATGGTAACAACCTGCGATATACATATTACCTTGCTTGCTGAAAATGAGGACTTGAAGCATTTGCTGATCAAGATACCGTTATATTTTGATCACAGCCTATAGTTATCATCCATAGCATTGACGAGAAACACTAGTACCTGCCACCTGCCAATGTGAATTGTTAGTTTCCTGAATACCATGTTGATATGCAGGACATTCTAAAGGTCACAAAGGTCCCAGGTTCCTCCATGAGATGTGCAGCTCAACAGTTCAATATGCCAAGACTCATATGCAGGGCTCCTCCCATACTCAGGAACCTGGCACCGCCCTGGGACGGGGACACATACTTACTCAGCTGTGAATCCCCAGAATCCTAACATAGGAGTGTGTCTGACGTAGGCCTAGGATAAATGCTGAGTGTTTAGAAGAATGGATGGATGGATGATAAGGACTAAAGGGGTTTCAGAAATTTAGATGACTAGAATTGTGGACTGTCTTCATTGTTTATATGATAATCAGAAAACAAGTGTTCATACATACACTAAAGGAATAAATTTTATAGTCCTTTATCAGGTTGTTAAATAAACAAATGAAATGTTATGCATATAAAACAGACCCGTTAGCGAAACTATACCTGAAAAATATCCTTCTAGATCAGCTGTCCTCAAACTGTGGGTCGCGACCCCTTTGGGGGTTGAATATCCCTTTTACAGGGGTCGCTCAGTTCATAACAGTAGCAAAATTCCAGTTATGAAGTAGCAACAAAAATAATTTTATGGTTGGGGGGGTCACCACAACATGAGGAACTGTATTAAGGGGTCACAGCATTAGGAAGGTTGAGAACCACTGCTCTATATCTAGATTTTTTTTAACTGTAGCAGAAGCCTTCTAGAATAGATCTCTCAACTCTATTGTTAATGGAATCGTACTATATTAATTCAGTCAGCCATTACTTATCCAGAAATACTGCATAATGGATTGATCTGAAGAACATTATGCTGAGAGAAATTGGTGTTAGTTGCTGTCGAGACAATTCTGAATCATAGCAACCGTATGTCCAACAGAACAAAACACTACCCAGTCCAGTCATTCCTATGCTTCAACCCACCGTTGCCGCCATTGTATCAATCCATCTCTTTGAGCACCTTCATCTCTTTTGCTGCCCCTGTACTTCATGATGTGTGGTGCTCTTCTCCAAGAGCTAGTCTTCCCTGACAACTTATCCAACAAAGTATGTAAGACAGAGTCTCGCCATCCTTGCTTCTAAGGAGCACTATCGCCATACCTCCTCCAAGACACAAGCATTTGCCCCTTTGGCAATCCAGTAGACTTTTAATAGAGTAGCACCACAATTCAAATGCGTGGATTCTTCTTTGATCTTCCTTATTCGATGTGTCCAACTTTCACGTGCATGTAAGGCAATTGAAGATACCCTGGGCTGGCGCCAGACACAGCTAAAGTTTCAAAGTAACCTCCTGGCTTTTCAACGTTAAAGAGGTCTTGTGTGGTGGCAGATGTATCCAATACAATGAGTCACTTCATCTCTTTACTGTTGCTTCCGTGAGCATGACTTGTGGATCCAAGAAAGATGAAATCCTTGACAATTTTCATCTTTTCTCGATTGATCATGATGTTACCTGTCGGTCTCGTTCTGAGGGTTTGAATCTTCTTTTCATTAAGCTGCCCTACATACTCAGACTGCAAACCTTGATCTTGATCAGCAAGTGTTTCAAGTCCTCCTCATTTTCAACAAACAGGGTAATACGTATATCGCAGATTGTTAATCATTAAGCCTTCCTCCAATCCCAATGCCAAATTCTTCTTCATATCATCCAGCTTTTCTAGAGACACTGAGTGAAGTTAGTCAGTCATAAAAAGACAAACATTGTAAGAGACCACTACTAAAAAGGAAAACAAAGACTTTCATACCAAATAAACAGACCTTGGAGGTTACCAAGGAGGGGAAGGAAGGAGAGATGAATCACTAGGCTAGAGGATAGACAAATGCTAAATGCGCTGAAGGAGAAGACAATAATCCACAAAAGAGAAGGAAAATTAAAGTTGAGCAATAGAATAAGTTACTGGGGAGCTTGATAACCAAAATCCAACCAAGCTTATTTCCATCAAGTCAAATCCAACTCATAGCAGCCCTGTAGGACAGGGTAGAACCTGCCCCCTTGGCTCTCTGGGACCAGAACTCTGGACTGAAATAGAAGATCTTGTGTTTCTCCCACAGCAACTAGTGGTTTGGGACTGCTGACCTTGTAGTCGGCAGCCCAACATGTAACCACTGCGCCACCAGGGCTTTGGGGAAAACTTGTTTACTAAACTGGTGATCTGAAATGTAAACTCCCACCTAATTCACAATTTTTGGGGGGGAGGCATCACTGCCCTCTGGTGGTGGGAGTAGGAGGCTCAGCCTTTGCTCCTGTGGAGCCGCTGCTGGAATTGAACCTCCATCCCAGTGGGCCGCAGTCACGCGCACAGCCACTACGCCACCGGGGCTCAGCCCCCTAATTCACAATTGTAAAAATGTTTTTCTTGTCTTTTTTTTTTTCCGCATCACTGCCCTAGTGGGAGTAGGAAGCCCAGCCTTGCTCCTGGAGAGCTGCTGCTGGATATGAACCATCAACCCTGTGGGCCGCAGTCCCACACACAACCACTGTGCCACCAGGGCTCATCAAAACTGTTTTTCTTAAAAGATATATTGTACACGAGAAACCATCTTAGCCAATAGGAATACCATAGTGGAAAAGGCTTCCAAAAGTCCAGGCCTTGGATCTTTAAATAGTTACTGGAAAAGACAAATATATTTTATCAGAAGGTGGTAAGTGCAGTATAAAAAAAAGTAACCAGAGAAGGGACACAGAGAGGGCTAGAGATTGGACTTTTATTGCTGTCTTGGGATGGCCAACGAAGGCATTAGTGAGAAGGGAACACTTAAGCTGAGATCTGATGAAGGTTCAAGCATGAACCATGTGTATATTTAAGAGAAAAGTACTGCAGGCAGAGGGAATAGCAAAAGCACAGACTCTAAAGCAAATGGCTGCCTGCCATGTCTGATGGACAAGATGGGGCCAGGGCCCTGCAGTCAAGTGAAATAAAGACAGTATGAGGAATATATTGCCAGAATAGCCTGGAGATGAGGTAGATTCCTCCTCGCTTTTCATTGCTGCTTCTGTTATCCTTCCTTGCTGAGGTTTTTTTACTGACCTTGAGTTTATCCACTTAATTCGTTGTGGATCTTGGCACCACTCTCATCTTAATTCCTGGGGACATTCAAATCTTCATAGTAGGCCATTCCGTCCTGTAGCCCATTGGCGTCCTCCACCAGGGATGTGGACCTCCAGCTGACCTCAGCCTTTCACTTTCTTGGCCATTTCTTAGCCCATGTCATTAGACATTGTGTTAGTCCATGTAGACTAGAGAAACAAATTCATAAACACACATGTGGATATAAAGGAAAGGTGTATATGTAAGAGGAATGGAACATTGAGAAAGCTCCCAACCCAGTCCAGTTCAAAGTCATAAGTCCGATACCAGTCTATAAAGTCTCCTTCTGACTCACAGGCCAGTGGATGTAGAGTCCCAGCCCTGGCAGAGGTCCCCTCATGACTCCTCATTTTCGGGACTCAGGGTCCATCAGCAGTATTCATTGGTGATAGAAACATCTTAGTGCTGGCAGGGGTCTCTCTGTGGCTTTTCCAGCTTCAGAAGTCTGGTTCCATCAGGATAATGCCGTGTGGCTTCTCCTCTGGCTCTTCCGGTTCCTCAGACACTGCCATCTTGTCTTTCAGTTGAGTGTCCCCCAACAACTGGGGAGATTGGCTCTCATCTCCACGAGGGAAATATTGCGAGACTTCCAAGAATTCTCAGATGAAACCATGCTCACACAGAGGTCTCATTGGCTGTCTCCAGCTTGACAGGCTAGATTCCACCCCTATATTTCCAATCATGAAGTTGACATCAAGTACATGACCGCCACAAACATTAACTGCAGTCTCTCTGGGAGTTCATGTTTAATTATTTCGCTCCATGGCCTTCACCTCTTATCAGTCTATGCAACAGTTATTCCCATTCGAATGGATATCAACCATCCACCTGGACTTCAAGTCCATTTCTACTGCCTTTGCATTGTCCTTTCATCCTTTCATATCTTCACTTTCTTCTTCTAACCCCACTGACATTTCCTAACCGTCATGACTGCATATAGTACTTTCAGCTTCCTAACCCAGCAAAGCCCAACTCTGGTTAAGTCTAGCTCTGCTGGCTCCTTACCTGCACGCGAGCAACTGAACTTGGTTGGAGAAGGGTGCAGACTGGTCTTGCTTTAAATGCATCGCCTTGAACCTCAGTTGTCCAGGAATTATACATTTTCCTTGTCCATGTATTTTCCCATTATCCTTGCAGGCTGATTTATCCATTGTCTCTCCTCAGACTAACACCTCCCTCCCCAATTTTTTTATATATTGAGAAAATTGGAAAAGTCGGAGGAGGACCTCTGGAATTCTAACTGGCCTCTCAACCTTGACACTTACTTCTGTACAGTCTGCCCTCGGAACAAAAATCACATTTGTTCTGATAAAAATATGTATGATTCATGACTCTGCTTTGTAAACCTTCACCAAATTCACAATATTTTTAAATTAAATATATGTGTGTATGTATGTGTATGTATGGTTAGGTTAATTTGGGCTTTAATCAGATTAGAGTTAGATTTGGGAGCTAATATTATAGCTAGTGATACAGTTGCTATTAGGGTGGGGATATAGTTATGGTAAAAGTTAGAATAAGATTTTGGGCTGTGTTTGATTTGGCTTAGGTTAAGTTAATAGCATTAGGGTTAAGGACAGGGCTCTTATTCAGAATAGAAATAGAATGATGTTTCCAAATCGGGATAAGTTTAGCTTTGGGGTTAGTTTAGGCTTAGTTTTCTGTTGTTGTTGCTGAACTAATACTGTGTTGTATTTTCAGTGAATTTTTATACAACGGTTTAGGTTCCCAGTCAACAATTTCTAAACTTTGTTTAGTGACATTCTTGACAATGCATTCACTTTACCATTTTTGTGTTCTCGTTATTCCATTGCCATTAACCTTGTTTCCCTGGCCCCTAATATTCTTTCTTTGTTTGAAAATAATTGTGCATGATTGATGTCTTCTACAACTGTCTCCCACAGTCACTTTGCTTCACCCACCCTAGCATGCCAAAGACAAGAACTGTTAGTGTACATTTAGCTTCTGTAGACTCTGGATTCCCCTCAAATATATGCAATGCACAGCTTGTTCCCATTCCTCCTAGCGGGGTGCGCACATGCCCCGCTCAAGGAGCTATTTCAGATCACCACTTCAGAATTACAACCCTGCCCCTCAGGAACTCCCTCCACATTTCTCTGCTGATTTCTTCCCAGCCCTCATGCTTTCTAAATAACATACTGACTTGACTCAATTTTTGCCCAATCTCCACCCCTGGAACTGGAATATAAATTCAATGAGAGCAGGAATTTGGGTGATGGCTTGTAGGATGACGATGGTACCTAGCACTCAGAAAATATGATCTAATTGGTATTATTCATCGACATATTTTATTTTTAAAATCATTTTATTGGGGATCAAACATCTCTTATCACAATCCATACATCCATCCATTGTGTCAAACACATTTGTACATTTGTTGCCATCATCATTTTCAAAACATTTCCATTCTACTTGAGCCCTTAGTATCAGTTCCTCATTTTTCCTTGCCCCCACCTTCCCTCCATCACCAACCCCTGATAACTTATAAAGTATTATATTTTCATGTTTTACACTGACCGATGTCTCACTTTGCCCACTTTTCTGTTGTCTGTGCCCCTGGGAGGGGGTTATATGTAGATCATTGTGATCTGTTCCCCCTTTCTCCCCCCACCTTCCCCTTAGCCTCCTGATATCACTACTTTCCTTATGGTTCCTGATCAGTTTACCTGTCCTGGATCCCCTCTGTTTCCAATTCTTATCTGTACCCATGTGCATGTGCTGGTCTGTGGTCTAGCTGAATTTATAAGGTAGAAGTGGGATCATGACAGTCACGGGGAGAAAGCATTAAAGAAGGAAGTTGTATGTTTCATTTTTACTGTACCCTGACTGACTCATCTCTTCCTTCTGACCTTTCTGTATGGAGATGTCCAGTGTCTACAGATGGGCTTTGGGTCTCCACTCTGCACTCCCCCTCATTCACATCAGTATGATTTTTTCTTCTGGTCTTTGATGCCTGATACCTGATCCCACTGATACTTCATGATCACACAGGCTGGTGTGCTTCCTCCATGTGGACTTTGTTGCTTCTCAGCTAGATGGCCTCTTGTTTATCTTCAAGTCTCTGAGACCCCAGACTCTGTATCTTTTGATAGCCCAGGACCATCAGTTTTCTTCACCGCATTTGCTTATGTACACATTTGTCTTTTGCAATAGTGTTGGGGAGGTAAGGTAACCTGGAATGCCAGGTTACTAGAACAAAGTGTTCTTTCATCGAGGAAACACTTGAGTAAAGGCCCACTGACAAATTTTCATTGGCAAATTTTATGGTAACACTAGATTTTTAAAACATGAAACTGTGCATTTTTAAAATTAAGATTCTTAAATATTCATAAGAGACCTAGTTCAGCAAGATCTTAGTTCTTTCTTTGGCCTATTCCCCTAGTGGACATTGGAAGAGAAACTCTTCTCTTTCACAAAAGATTATACTCAGTCAAGTAAAAACAAATGTGATGTTTCTGATTTTCTAGATGGCAGCCTCAGGAGACAAATGAAAGCCTTAAGAATTACCAGGATGCTTTGCTGCAAAGTGACCTCACCCTGTGTCCAGTAGGAGTGAACACAGAATGTTACAGGATCTATGAGGCTTGCTCCTATGGCTCCATTCCTGTGGTAGAAGATGTGATGACCCCGGGCACCTGTGGAAACACATCAGACTCCCATCATGCCCCTCTGCAGTTGCTGAAGTCCATGGGTGCGCCCTTTATCTTCCTTAAGAACTGGAGAGAGCTTCCTGCAGTTTTAGAAAAAGAGAAGGCTATGGTTTTACAAGACAAGATTCAAAGAAGAAAAATGTTACTTCAGTGGTATCAACACTTTAAAACAGAACTGAAAATGAAGTTTACAAATCTTATAGAAGATACATTTTTAGTGACTAGTAAAGGTTAATTCTTACTTATTTGAACTGATTTTTTAAAATCATTTTAATACTAGGGTTGTGGGGGGGGTGTGTGTATGTGTATGTGTGTGTTTTAGAAGGTATTCCAGTCAATTTTAGATTATGTATGCAGTATGGACTGCATACTAAGCTCTTCCTTACTTCCTGTGTGCAAGGTGAAAATGCACTCAAATGTTCCTCAAACTCATTTCCTGGAAGTGGAATGACTCAGCAGTTATCAGCTCTTCTCATCCAGGGACACTCACTCCAGGGAAGCAGCGTTGTGCTGTGGAAAGAACTGGGTCAAAACCTTTCCTCCGCACCTACCCCATGACTGACTCCAGTTAAGCCACCAAAATGTTCCGTGTCTCAATGCCTCTCAGTATAAAGTGGAGGTAATTGTATCAAAATTAGGTTTCTTGTAACTATGGAATAATATATTAAATTGCTTGTAAATATGGAATAATATGTTAAATATCTAAAATATGTCATAAATGCCAATAGTAATTTCTCTTTTAATCCGTTGTTTTCTTACACTTAACTACAGAGTTAAATTTGGCTAATTTAACAAACCTTTACTTATATAACTTGCCAGGTTGGGAATTTATGTGAACAAGTCTCACAGACTTTTATATTACTCAGCATTATATCAAATCAGATTGAGGTAGTACCTGGATGTGGAATTTTATCATAATGCATATAAAATAAGAATTGAAGCAAATAGGTCTGCAACTCATGTCTAAACTCAAGAGAAACAAAGTAACAGTAAAAAAGCTTTAGCCACCTCATGAGAAGGCTTCAAGTAAATGCTGTCTAATCCCTAAGGCCTTGATTGAAGCGTCAGTGGGTGGTCACTTATCTTCAGGTTGGGATCCTAAAATAACGCCGGGAATTTAGGCTCAATTAATTACTGGCTCTGGGATAATTCCCATGATACTAGAGAGTTAATGCTATAGTAGCTTTTGTCTCAGAAACTTTTTGTTTCTTCATTATATGAATGGCCTTAGGCATGCAGCAAGTGTAAATTCCCCAACATTTTCTCATGATTTAGAGCTCCTCACGAAGGTCTGGTAGCCTGAATATACCTTTGTTGTCTTCTTGGAGAGACAGGAACCTGTAACCCTATTCGATTCCATGGGGCTCTACCCCACCTACAGCCCTGTGCTAATCCGGGATGACCAGAGAAACAAATCCATCGACACTCATATGTGTGTAAGAGAGAGCTTTACATCATAGAGCAATTGCATATTGAGAAAACATCCCAGCCCAGTCCAGATCAAGTCCATAGGTCTGATATTAGCCCATATGTCTGCAGTTAGTCTGTAAGTTCCTCTTCAGACTCACGCAGACAGACCACAGGCCAGTGGGTGAAAAGTCTTGTGGATCCAGTGGCAGTGGAAGCATCTCAGTACTGGTGTGATGTTACTCCAGCTCTCGAAGTGGAGCTGCTCTTCAGGAAGATGAAGCCGAGAGAGTGTCCTGCATCCCAGGAGAAAGGAGCTTCCCAGAATCCTCATAAGGGCACACTCACGAAGAAGCGTCATCACGTTGTGACCTGATTGATAGGCTAAACTCCACCCCTTCACTCTTTCAAGTTGACGTGAAATGATTTAACTCCCACAAATCCTTGCTGAAGACACACTGTCCTTAAGTAGCTCTTTTATGCCATGTGACTCCCTTTTTACCGCCACCTCAGTTCATAGTCTGTTTTGAGTGGTTTATAAAGCAACCTAGATTTCCATTCCACATGGTGGGAGTAGTTGTATAGCTATTGTCGTTTGATTCAAAGCCACCCTATTGATAGGCTGTTTGGTGACCTCTGACATTATTAAATATTATAATACCATCTGAGGAAAACAGCTAGGTCTAGGCAATTTTGAATGTAAAAGAAAGACTAGGAACTTAACTTCAGCTGCAGGAGCAGAAATTGAAAAGGTATACTGGAAAAGGAGCTAGGAACTCCCACTGGGACTATGAGAAGCCAAGATGTGAAGGGCAAGCTTACAGTGAAAGCCAAGACAATCTTCCCAAAACTGCCCTGATGGTTCCTGATATGTTTCCAGCTGCAGTTCTCATGAAGTTATTTCCTTTTTCTTCCTTTGTGTAACCTTTCCTTATCCTTCGTACCTCCCCTCTCTGGTACTTTGAGCTGACAAACCAAAGCAGTCTATAAGCTTCTTGTAGACCTTGTAGGCCCTCATTTTGCTTTGGCCCTGGCAAATTCTACTGTTGTAACAGTACTGCTTTGACTAGGTTAAAAAGGTTTCTGTACTGTAGTTTCCCAACAAGACTAGACCATCTTGGTACATGCTGTTGCACATAGAATCTCTTCAAGAATACTTTTTGCAGCTCTGGTAGAGGAAGTAGGTAGGTCATGCCAGTTTAGTTGTTGGAATGTGAGAACAATGAAGCGGGAGACACTGAATACAATCAAAATAAATTTACCCTTACCCTCTAACCATAACAATTTTGTAGGTAACATAAGGAATAGAGTCTTGTTTGCCATAGTTGTTGTTGTTTTTTTGTTTTGGGCATCATTCCCCTCCGATGGTCCTGGGAGCTTCCCAGCCTTGCTCCTGGAGAGCTGCTGCTGGATTTGAACTGCCAAGCCAGTGGGCCACAGTCCTGCACTCAACCACTATGCCACCGGGGCTCAGCCAAATAATCTCCATTGTCTTCAAGCTTACATCTTTCTTCTTCCAAGTATAGACTTTTTTTGTTTTGTTTTATTTAGGGGTAGGCATCACTGCCCTTTGGTGGGAGTGGGAGGCCCAGCCTTACTCCTGGAGAGCTACTGCTGGATTTGAACCGCCAACCCAGTGGACCGCAGTCCCACACTCAACCACTATGCCACCGGGGCTCAGCCCCTGGTTGTGTGATGTATGTAATGTCCTGGGTGTATATGGATTCTAAAATGGTTCTTTTAACTTCCCAAGTCTTTCATGTACCTTAAACTGTAACTGAAACCATATTCATTATCTTCCCTCTATAAATGTACACATACTGGGAGTACTCAAAAATCTGATTTTTTTAAAAAACTATATACTTGAGGACTTTTTTTTTCTTTAACAAAACAGCCTTATCACCTTCAAAGCACTCTCTATTATACTTAATAAATTTGTCAAATCTGGGGCTGAGCCCCAGTGGTGTAGTGATGATGTGCAGGACCACGGCCCACAGGGTTGGCAGTTCAAATCCATCAGCAGCTCTCCGGGAGCAAGACTGGACTTCCTACTCCCACCAGTGGGCAGTGATGCCCACAAAAAAAATTTTTTTGACAAATTTGTGAGTTCATTCTTGGAAACACTTTTCCAGCTCATCTGTTTGGACGGCTCTCCTTCTTCTCTTCTACTTCATCAAAAGTCCTTTCATGTCCCTCTGCATTCACAGAAACAAAAAAGTCACAGTGAGTAAGGTCAGATGAGTAAAGTGCATGGGGCAAGAGAAACATGCTGGTTTTTGTCAAAAACTGGCACACTGAGATGGCCGCGTGAGGAGGTGCTTTATCGTGGTGGCAGAATCAGTCCCCGTCTGCCACAAATCAGGCCCTTTTTGCTGCACACTATTACGCAATCTTTTCAGAACCTCTAAGTAGAAAGCTTGATTAATTGTCTGACCTGGTGGAATGAACTCCAAATGCACTGAGTGGACATTTTCATCCATTCAGGAAGTTGAAGGATGTCCAGAAGGATGTCATCAATCAACATTTCACCTTTTTGAAATAAGAAAACCATTCAGACACTTGAGTTTTGCCCATAATTCTGCCCTTGTAAGCTGTGTTCCACATCATGACAGTTTCTGCAACATTTTTCCCAAGCAGGAAAAATTACAACACTAAATCAGCGAGTTGCTTGATGCTTGCCTGACAGGAAAAATGCATTCTGTGGAAAGCTCTACTCAGAGAAACATTTTTCTAGGTTTTGGGGGGGGGGGTACCTCCTCGTATGCACATGGAAATGCACACATAATCACATACACCTGTTTCTTAGATCAATTTTAATAGTAACTCATTTTTATTTGGGAATAACATCAGTAGCCATGCTAGAATAATAGATGTTATTAGCTCTCCCACTCTCACAGCCATTAAACTAATTCTGACAATTAACGATGCCATAAGGCAGGCAGGGTAGGACTGTTCCTGTGGGTTTCAGAGACGGTCACACTTTACTGAAGCAGAAAGTCTTTTTTATCTCACAGAAAGTTACCAGTGGCTTCAAACTCCTCACCTTGTGTTTAGCAGCTCAATGCATAACCACCACATCACCCGGGCTCCTGGTAGTGGTAAGCTAGAAACCTTAAACTCCAAGTTATTATCCCTCCAATTACTCACCAAGTACTTTTCCTTTAGGGTAAGGTTTCTCTACTCCAGTCCCATCGTCTTCCAAAAGATGCAGTTTTTCTCATCTCAGGAGAATAACTAAGCACACTGATCATCTTTGTGCCACTCCAACTGTCAACAAGAGCGGGCTGGTTTCAGGGGCAAAAATTCATTAGCGGTCTCACTTTCTAAAAACGTTAAAAGTTAATCGAAAAGTTAATCTGGTACCAAGTTGAGGCTATTAAGCATGAAAGGGTAGAATATAGCCTGTCCATCAGGCTGCAGCTTGATGACCTCATTTGGAGGCACTATGGAGCTAAATAACTCACTGCAGATGGGACACACTTGCTGCTTCATCTCGCTGTGAGACATTCCTGTTCACAAGCCACGTGGAGACATGCTGCTGGTAGCCAGAGCCTTGGAGCTAGAGGAGTTGTGTGAAGACCCACGCCATCACTGAGAGCCTTCCACCACCACTGGATCTGTAAGACTTTCCACCCACTGGCCTGGTTCCTTCTTGCATTTGGAATTATTGCATGGCTGTGTGAGTCTAAATGAATTTATGAACTAGCATTGGGCGTATGCGCTAAATATTGGACTTGTGGAGTTGATCTAACCCAGGCTGGGTTGTTTCTTGATATACAATTGCTCTTTTATATAAAGCTCTTTCTTATATACATTTTAGTATCCATGAATTAGTTTATCTAGTCTACCCAGACGAACATAAGCTTTTTGAAGGAAAATGCTATCAAAAGACAATAAACAAATAAACAATACACAATAATAATAATAAACAATACACACACACACACACATACACACACAAACTCTGACAACATAAATCCTATCCCACGAGAACCTTTATGCTTTCATCAGTGGCATTTTGTTGCTTACAAAAAATTTAAAATCCCAGGACCCTTCAGCAGCTGGCTGACCTATTTTTTCAACAGCATCTCCTCCCAATGAATGCGCTCATCTTCCCTCCCTTGTGTTCATGCTCTCTCTTGGTGGTATTCCACACGTGTTTGCTTTGCTTTGTTTTCTCTTTCCAGAGAGCCCTTAACTCTACCTCCCACCCCTGCAGCTTCCCCAGAAACAATACACATTCTCCGCTTACACCGTGACTTTGGTAGCAAAATATTTCTCTCACTCAGTTAACTGGTGTATTTCAGTTTGTCTGCTCCTCACATCTTAACATAAACATTACTAAGAGAAAGGATCTTATTGGCTTCTATCTTTTTTTTTGGCATCACTGCCCTCTGGTGGGATTAGGAAGCCCAGCCTTGCTCCTGGAGAGCTGCTGCTGGATTTGAACCGGCAACCCAGTGGACTGCAGTCCCGCACTCAACCACTACGCCACCGGGGCGCAGCCCGTTGACTTCTATCTTGCTGAAGTCATTATTGGCTAGGAGCCCAGTGGTGTCGTGGCTATGCACTGGGCTGCTAACTGCAAGGTCAGCCGTTTGAAAACACCAGCTACCCCTTGGGAGGAAGATGAGGCTTTCTATTCCCATAAACTCCAGAAAGATGGCTACCTACTGCTGGGAAAGAGTGACCATTTGGGACACTGACAGAGGCAGTTCGACCCTGTCCTTGTGAGCTGCTCTGAGCAGGGACGGACTCCATGGCAGTGTGTGAAGTTGCTATTGCTTGGAGTCTCTAACCTAACAATGGAACCTATTTTCTAACTAATCCATACCAAGATATTGAAATGAAAATTGTCCCAAAAAGGTATCTGTACTGTGAGTGAATTCTTATTTGAAAAGAGTTTCTTTTATTGTACTGAAGAATAACTCATGCCAACAGGGAAGTGGGTGAAGGGAGACATCAGACAGTAGATGATATGACAAAATAATGATAATTTCTAAACTATCAAGGCCTCATGAGGGACAGGGAAAATGAGCTAATACCAAGGACTTAAGTAGAAAGAAAATGTTTTAAGAATGATGATGGCAACAAGTGTTCTAATGAACTTGGCATACAATGGATGTATATATGGATTGTGATAAGAGTTGTATGAGCCACCAATAAAATGATTTTAAAAAATGACTCATGCAACCATCTCTTTGGAAAATGTTAATATTGCTTTTGCTTTTCCATAAAAATAATTGATGAAACCTTGCTATTTTTGTGCTATTCAAATTTCTATTTTGATTGAAATCTTTTTGCAAATTCCCACTGCAGAAATAATATGCCATTGCTGCAATTACTTACAATTTAGGAAATTATGAAGTATCATGTAGAAAATCTTAGCTATGATGTGTACTATTTGAACTAGAAAATAATTTGAGATGCAAATAAAACTTCTGAAATATAAATTTTAATAGGATAGCAATGATTCCTAACATAAACTCTCCATAATTATGGAACAATGGCTAGAATGTTTAATGATAATTATCTTGGTTTATTGAATAGATCTGAGTTTTCATTAATTATTGATGGTGGCAGACAGCTTAACGGTTCCCCACGGATGTCCATTATGAATCAAGGCACCTCTTTCATGGCAAAGAGGAATTAGGAGTACATATGGAAGTAAGGCCATTGATCAAATTACCTTAAAGCAGGGAGATTATTCTAGATGATCTAGGCTGACTAAATGTAAACACAAGGGTCTTTAGAAATGAAAGAGGGGACACGAGAGCAGTGGGAGACACAGCCCTATGTTGCTGGATTTGAAAATGAAGGAATGAGGGTATGAGCTCAGGAATGCAGGCAATCTCCAGGAAGAGAACACGGTCAGGAAATAAATTTTCCTTTACAGACTCTAGGAAGGAATGCAGTCCTATTGACACCTTGCATCTCCTTACTTCTGTTGTTGCATGTCCCTAAGGTTTCTAATTATTTTTAGTATCATACGATATGTTGCTACGCCAGTCCTACCTTAGAAATCCGACTCGACCAGAGCATGTACAGATAAGAGCTGTCAACACAGGACAGATAAGCCCTCAGGAACAGTAATGGGAGTAGCGATACCTTGAGGGTAAGGGGAGGGTGGTTTTTTTTTTTTCAGTAGAATCATTTTTTATTAAAAACAACAACAACAACAAAGTTTTCCAACAACACACAGGAGGGGGGGCATGGGTAGGGGTAGATATGTGTCCATCCAGCCCTGACCCCTACCCCATATGGTTTTGGCAGCAATAAGGGGTGTGGGCTAATGGCCCCCAAAATAAAAATGGTGTGTGTGTATATGGGAGGGGGCCGGTTTGCAAAAGCAGTGGAATTGGTGGGGGGGAAGGGGCAGACGAAGTCAGTACTGGGCACGCCGCAGGTGGGAAGCCATTAACCTTTCTTGTTGATCAAACCACCATCGACACCTTTTTTGCCCATCAGCATGACTAGCTTCTTGGCGGTCATGGTGACAGTGAGGTTGAAGGTGGGGGCTCCGCCCGTACTCTTGACCCGTGGTATACTCCCCATCCATCAGCAGTGAGTCCCGGATCACAGAACACTTCTGGCCCCCAAGTGTCAGCCCATTCACTAGAATATTTGACCTGTCTTTGCCAACAAGAATCCAATCTCGGCTGGCGCGTGACGTTGACGAAGGTCTTCCCGGGAACAGCGGCCCAGACAGAGGGCGAGTCCTTATAGCCCACGATGGCCGCGTCTTGACATAAGGCTTTCTGGCCATGGCGTTGCTACTGGGGCAGCTTCTCGGTGCATCTGCTGGGGCTGCGGGTGAGCTTGGGCTGGCGGGCATGGGGAGGCGTGGAGAGCTTGGGGGAGCTGATCACAATTATCAATGTTTAACATCCCCCAATGGGACAAACAACAAAAACATGGCTGAAGTGAGGCAGTGGAGGGTGTAAGATATGAAAATAATCATTTATCATTTATCAAGCGTTCATGAGGTTGGGAGGGTGGGGGAGGAAGGGAAAAAAAAGGATCTGATACCAAGATCTCAAGTAAAAAAAAGTTTGAAAGGATGATGGCAACATATGTGCAAAAGTTCTTGATATAATTGGTGTATGGATTGTTATAAGAACTTTAAGAGCTCCTGATAAAGTGATTTATTTTTTAATGATATGATGGGAACAATATTTTTTAATTTATTTTTATGCACATACTCAAGAGTTTCCAATAGAGGACTAGGTTGATAGCACACACACTAGGATATGACGTCTAAGGGCAGCCAGGTTTTCTGTTAAAGTGAGAGTGAGTTGTGGAATGCTGAATATACACATCATTAACATAACAAAATCCAATAGCATTGCTGAAAAATCACAGAAACAAAAAAAATCATATTGAGCAAAAATATCAGAAGGCTATTTTTTTTCTTTTTTTAATTTTTTAAATTTATTTTTAAGGTTATTATTTCTTGACACATCTGTAGGTGATGAAGCTATATGCTTCTAAAAATGGTGCTTCTATTGCTCTAGTCCTCCCTTCCACGCAAAAAGAAAAAAAAGAATTAAGCCCTCCTCTTAGATTTATGCCAGATCAAAATAGCACTTTGGGCACCTTCTAGGGACTCAAGCTCCCTTTAAGTGCATTTGAGTTTTATGAACACAAAGACGGCTGTGGACAAGCTAAGGCCTGTGGGACGGATGGAGGACAGTTCCCGGTGACATTCCCCAAAGATAGCTCTCCTCTTGGATAGTGAGCGGTGCATTATTGCGATAGGAAACCACATCCATGGTGCAAATTTGTTGGCCTTTTTCTCACCGACGTAGAACATTTTTCATTCTCTTCAAACTTCTTCCCTCATAAGCCCCCGTGGTCATCCTGCCTTTTGAGAAACCACGATTCCCTTTTTGGAATCCCAAAATCCACTCTCTCACTAACCACCTGAGCTGACCTCAGGCTGGAATTTCACTGGACCAGCAGATTTCCTGCAAAGCCACATTTTCACTGAAATTATGGTGTTGGAAAAGAATATTGGCGAAGAACAAGGCCACGGGCTGACAGAAGGAAAAACAACAGATCTGTCTGGGAAGAATTACAGCCCAAAAGCTCTGTAAAAGAGAAGGTGGCCAAACTTGATCTTGTATATTTTGGACATGTTATCAGGAGAGTCCCAAACTCCAAAACAAACTCCCTGCCATTGATACAGACTCCTAGCGGACCTATAGGACAGGGTAAAGCTGCCTCTACGAGTTTCCAAGACTGTAACTCTTCACAAGAGTAGCAATCCCAGGCTTTGTCCCACAGTAATTTCCAACAGGGGGCCTTGCTCCCTGCAGTGCAGAACCACGAGGCTCCCAGAGCTCCACCAGGAGAGAGAGCTCAGTCTCTGGGAAAGAGCATCGTGCTTGGTAAAGCAGAAGGTCAGGAAAAAGAAGACCGCACAACAGATCAACACAGTGACTGCAACATTGGGCTGAAGCGTAGCAACAGTCTGGATGGTACAAGACCCGGCAATGTCTTGTTCAGTTTTACACACGGTCTCTATGGGCTAAAACCAGTTCAGCTCCACCTAGCAACAACAACAACAACAAGACTAAGGTATATTATTCAGAGAACTTGTCTGCAGCCACCTACTTATTGTAGAGACATCGTTAAATTCATTTTCTTTAAAAGAAACCAGTGCATGTACGAACCGTAGAAGCAATGCTTTCCTGCTTACCCTTATATCATATGTGCTTATTTGCTCTCCAATGTGAATCTGCTCATTTAATTTCTTCCAATAGCCCATGAAGGTGCCCATTTTTCTACAAACTCAAATTTATTTTAAAAGGTTCTCTAATTTGGCTCTGAAACAGGATCTTCATTTTATTTTAGTTCACATGTTCCTGATTAGTAGAAAGGCTAAACATGTTTTCATATGTTTATTGCCTATTTGTTTTCCCTGTTCCCTGAATCATATGGATCACATGGTATAAGTCAGAGATAGGACCCATTTACACAGGACATGCCATATATGAAAATATAATTGGATCCCCACAAACCTGGAAGGTATCTGTAGGATTTAGCAAATGTAAGTAACTAAGTGAACTCAACATGTAGATCAATGTATTACATATAATACAATATTAGTAATGATAATTGTCTTCACAATAAGAACAATTTTAAATTATCAAGGTTCTAGACCTTGATTAGCGAAACATCCTTGGTTTCTGAGTTGCAATCAAGCATTAATCTCAGGAGCCCATTTTTGATTAAACAATGGTCAGGTCTGGATTCTAACCAGCTCATCTAGAGAGAAAGAAAACCTTCAAGGCTGTCATCTTGATAATGGTTGAATGTATAATAGTGTTCAGTTCATCGGCTATAAGGAATATCACACGCGGGTAGTGGCAACAGGGTGCTCTGCTCAGGGGTGCTAATGCCTCTGGGAGGCGTGTATTACTTCCTCCAGAGACCTGTCCTGGCCAAAGCCAGAAAGGTCAGCTGCCATCCTTCAGCTCATCAGTTGTGATGCACCGAAAGCAAAAATACTGTGATGCAATTTGCAGTTTCACAGCTCCGTCCTGTGGACAAAGTTTGTATGTGCATCCTGAAAGTTTTCTTATCTGCCCCATGGTGGCCTATCTGCAGACTCTTGATATTGCAATAAACAAGCCATTCAAAGACCATGTGTGCATGCAAATTAACGACTGTATTGACAACAGAGTGACAATCCGCGTGGTAACGATGCAAAGCCTAGCCTCAAGAGGTCATGATTTGGATGAAGAATTCATGGGATAAAACCACTGACAGCATTTCTCGAGGAGAAATTAGCATGGAGGAACACTTGTGAGCAGGCTGCCCAGGAGAATTACTGGTAGGGCCAAGGACCAGGGTGGGGTGGGGGTGGGGGACTGCTGTGTTCTCTCTCCCTGGTGTCAGGGGCTTGGGTCCATCCACATGCCCTTGTTTAACCCAATAAAGACCTTCTGCTTCTGTGATTCTCGTTTGTCTCCTAAATTGAGCAAACTATATTTAATACATAAAGATCGGGCTGAGCCCCGGTGGCGTAGTGGTTGTGCGCGGGACTGCGGCCCACTGGGATGGAGGTTCAATTCCAGCAATGGGGCTGGGCCTCTACTCCCACCACCGGAGAGCAGTGATGCCCAAAAAAAAAAAAAAAAAAAAAAACATAGAGCTCAAAGATATGTATGTATGTAAAGATAGATCGGCGATAAGCTGATAGATTTCTTTTCCTTTTCTTCTAAATCTTAGTGATATGGAAATCCACTCAAGAAAATATTTTCAAGCGTTGTAGTCAGTTGGCTACTTCCTCTTGACTCGGTGTCTTTTCCGCTGAATAATGTACCTCTGAATTTGGTAACTGAATAATGATAGACATCTATTTTCCAAATGAGCTGTTCCTATCAATTTGGTCATTAAAGTGTCATTGAATAAATTACCAGGCTAGCATAGAACTAATTAGAGCAGAAAAGGACTTTAGGTTCTCAAAGTCAACAGTGTCATTTTACAGATAGCCTTTGAAGCTTCAAGAAGATGGGTGGTCCTAAATTAAATTGTGGTCCACTGCTTGTCTGTCTATAGTGACCAGCCTTAAGGTGTGGCATTTTCTAGCACCTCTGAAGTATGTGAAAGTTGGACAATAAAGAAGGAAGGAGCAAAGAAGAGTTCATGCCTTCGCATTGTGGTGCTGGCAAAGAACACCGAGAGTACCTCAAGGAAAAAAAAATTAAAGAAAATCAGAAAGTGCTTCAGACTGTCAGAAAAGCAAACCAGTCTGTCTTGGATAAAGTACAGCCTGGCGGTCCTAGAAAGCAAGGATGGTGAGACTTGTCCCAAATATGTTGGACACGTTCTCAGAAGAGACCGGTCTCCGGGAAAGGAAATCAAGCTTGGTAAAGTGGATCAGGGAGAAGAGGGAAGGCCCTGACGGAGATGGACTGAGAGAGTGGCTACCACAATGGCCCCAAACACTGCAACAATTGGGAGGGGGGGCGCAGGAGGGGGCAGTATTTCCTGGGCACAGAGCTGTTAAAAGTCAGAACCAAATCCATAGCACCTAACATCAACATTGTTGTTGTAAGGCAAATAGGTAACAGAAGCAGGAACTCTTGGAGAGGAAGCCATTACTGTGCTGCAAAAGTCGCACCATGCATCAGGGCTCTGGACACAATTCCTTCCACCCAGAGTGCAACCTCTGAAGTCAGCCTGACAGGGACGGACTCCTCCCTGACCTTTCCCTAGCTGGAAAACCCAAACTATACAGACCCCCTTTCGGGGATCGGGTGTCCTCTGTGCTTCCTAGGTTTTGTGCTGATTAAATGAGATGGCCATTTGTGAATTATCTGGCCAATTAAAAAGCACTACAAGTTAGCCATTATAAGGAAGAAAGTTCCATATAATATCAGAGAGAAGAATGTTCTGATCAGATATAAGAAGCAATGATAATGACTTTGTTATTATTTTCCCTAAAAGTGAAGTCAGCGCATCATAAATCCTCAGACTTTATTATAATAGTCCCTTGCTTCCATATTTCCTTCCTGTGTAGTCCAGGTAGACTAGAGAAACAAATTCATAGACATTCATTTGTGTATGGGAAAGAGCTTTCTATCAAAGAGTAATTATACATTAAGGAAACACCCTAGCCCAATCCAGTTCAAACCCATTAGTCTGATACTAGTTCATGTGTCCAATACCAATCTATAAATTCCTCTTCAGACTCACGCAACACATGCAATGACACCAAATGCAGGAAGATCAAAGGCCAGTGGGTGGAAAGTTTTGTAGATCCAGTGAGGTTGTAAGAATCTTGGCGCTGGCAAGGGTCTCCACATGATTCCTTCAACTCCAAGGCTCTAGTATAGTTTCATGTGTCTTCTCGACAGTAATTTCTCGCCAGTGTCCCATCTCCAGCGAGCCATCTATCTCCTTAAAGTCTCCAAGTGAAGTAATCAAGCTGTGACCTGATTGACAGGCTGAATTCCACCCCATCACTCTCAATACTCTCAAATTGACAACAGATTACGTAACTACCATACTTCCATTCGGCCCTTTGAGGGAAGGGCAGACTTTTTCTCTGTTCGCTTGTCTTCCACCAATCCTACCTCGAAGGGCTCCTATGAATCGTACTAGACTGAAGGAAGCGTGGAAGAACAGATGAGATGTTTACATGACATATTCAGAGGGATTTTTTTTTTGGCTCTTCCTTTTTTTTTTTTAAGAGCAGAGACAATTGCAGTGTCTCCCTTGGGGGAGGGCGGAACACACCTCTTTTGGAAACACCGCAAAGCCTGTCAGGTATTTGATACGAAAAGGATTTGGTCCATTGCAGTGCTGATGAAGGGCACAGAAAGGACATAAAGTTGATAAGTCAAGCACCTTGATCGGGCTGGGCAGAAGGTTCCCAGGGAGGTGGTTTAGAAAGCTGGACAAAGTGAGGGTGTGTGTAGGATGAAATCTGCTGACAGAGGTAGGGGACCTGGCCAGGCAGGTGCAACCAAGTGCAGCCTGCACTCTCCTGCTGGGAAGACACTGCACTGGGGGCCTGGGATCTGCTCGCTGCTCCTGAACCAGAGCCGATCTCCCTCTGGGCTCTCTCCACTGAGCTCCTGGCCTGGATGATGGCTTCACTGGTGTGGACACCCCAAATGTGCCCTAGAGCCATTTAAGCAACCCCAGAGTCCAGGAGGATGGCCCTCAAGGTTCAGATCACATTGTGGCCTTCCTGGGCTATAGTCACCGCAGGACCAAAGCTCCTGCCCCCCTGATGAGGGATAGGTAGTACATCATGCTAATACTTAGCAAGGACGTGCAGTGGAGTCTGCAGCCTCTTTACCTCCACTAGCTGGACTCTTGCCTTTTCAGATGTGGGGGAATCACATGCCCCTCAAGCTTCCCCTGAACCCCACCACCTCCAGGGTCTGCTTCTGGGACTAGGAGGCATCCTTGGGAGCTAGAGGGCAAGACTCAGGCCAGAGCACTGCTCCCTGCCTTCCAAGGGTTTCCTGTCTACTGTTGCCCATTTAGTTGAGCCAAAGTTTTGTAGGCTTAACTACTCATTCACTCACTCACTGAGATATATATATTACAAACACATGTGCCCGATGCAAAACTTGTGCTGTACTAACTTAAATACAATGCAATGGGGTGGGGGGTGGCTAGGGATGGGGCCGCCATTCATCTGGTTTTCTCCTCGGGGGAGATGTCCAATGTCTAACTACATGAAATTTAGAAGCCAAGCGGAACAAGATAGCTTGGAATTTGAGAGTGATCAGCTAGGAGGCTCCTCCTTTATCATAGAGAGAAAAAAGCACATGTCCTCAAGCACCCTTCCAGCAGGATCTACCAGTCCTCTTGGCAAGCACTTGGAATGGTTTTCCCAAGAACGCAAGTCCTCAGCAATAGCATCACCTGGGAATCTATTTTAAAATGCAACAACTCACAAGTGCGTCCTAGAGCAATGGAACCAACCGCTCTGAGAAGAGGCGAGCACCCCTTCTTGTTTTAATAAGCTCTTTAGGTGCTTCTGTTTTTGTTCTGTTCTTTTAGAGTCATTTTATTAGGTGTTCATACAACTCTTATCATAATCCATACAATGTGTCAAGCACATTTGTAATTTGTTGCCATCATCATTTTCAAAACATTTGCTTTCTACTTACTAAAGCCTTTGGTAGTAGCTCCTCATTTCCCCCCTCCCTCCCTGCCCCCTTCCATCATCAGCCTTTGATAATTTATAAATTATTATTATTTTGTCATTGTGGCAGTCACCAATCTGTGTCAACTTCAGCTCTGGGAGTGTAGGGGTGGAGTCTGGGCTGTCAATCAAGAGAAAATCAATGAGGCCTCAGTGTGGGCATGACTTTCTCCTGAGAATTCTGGGAAGTTTCACAGTATTTTCCAATTGGAGGTGAGAGACTTGACTCAGTCTCTTGGAATCACTCTACCAAGAAGACTACACAGCAACATGCTACAGACCCTGAGTCCTGGAGACTGGAGGAGCAGGAAGAAAAGTCACTTGGGCTTACCCTGATAGGACCAATCCTCTGGGGCCGAAGAAGCCACGTGGAGATTCCTACCAATGCTGAAATGCTTCTACCGCCACTGGATACTGTGATGAATCCTGAGTCCTGGAAATGAGGAGCCATGGGGAGACTCCTGCCAGCACCAGGATGCTTCTACTGCCACTGGACACACAAGACTGTGCACCCACAGACCTGTGATTGTCTTGCTGCCATTGCACATGCTTCGTGTGTCAAAAGGAGACTTCATAGACTGGTATCAGACATATGGGCTAATATCGGACTTATGACCTTGGACTGGACTGGGTTGGGACGCTTTCTCAATGTTCCGTTCCTCTTGTATATAAACCTTTCCCTTATACCCATATGCATGTTGATGAATTTGTTTTTCTAGTCTACCCAGACTAACACAGTCATGTCTTACATTGTCTGACATCTCCAGTGCTTCTGTTGCTTGTTGAAGTTTGAGGGATTCAAGCACTAATGCTTGAACCTCATTCCAGAGATATCAGCATAATTTCATAAACCGAAGTGTTTGAAAGATCTCCAGGGGTCTGAATGGAATGGCTAGCATGAAGAAGCCGGGTTGACTCATTGAAATTCTTTCCCCCCCACCCCCACCAACCCCATCTCAAGATTTTGTGATCTGCCTTTCCGTGCTGTGTCCTCTATCTTATATTACCAATCTACACTCCCATCTTACAGGTCAGAAAACTAAAAATTCACCACTGTCCTTGTAATTAACAGTCCAATGCTTAGCCCACACCACCAACAGAGTTCCTTGTATCCCAATTAGGCGATTTTACATTGTTCTCACCAAGCCCCAAAACTTCACTGCCATCAAGCCGATGCTGACTCAGAGAGGCCATATGATGAAGAGAATGGCACCTGTGGGTTTCTGAGACTGTAACTCTTTATGGGAGTAGAAAACCTGGCCTGTCTCCTACGGAGTGGCTGGTGGCTTCAAACCACTCACCTTGCAATTAACAGTCCAATTTGTAATCACTATGCCACCAGGGCTGCCCGCCCTAGTAAAAAATCTTGTCTGGAATTTTATCCATTTATCTATGACGTCTTTAAGGGGAAGTGGGATTTTGAAGAAAGTCTCCCTTCCAGACCCAAATGTCCCCGGAGGCTATCCATCTAGGATTAACTCAAGGAAGAACCTTTAGGAAACAGTAATCACACCATTTAAATCTCCCATCTCCATAGCAACTGTATCATTCTTCTTGGCACATCCTTCCTTGGTTTAATCTAGGCTTTTGCCCTCTTTCTCATCGTGCTAATGCCACAGGAAGAGCAGAGGCATGAAAGAAACATCCAGCCTAGGAAGGTGTTAAGCTAGGTCCAAAACCCAGCAGCCACAGTTGCCTTTGTTTCTGCAGGTTGCCCTAACAAAAGACCACACAGTGTGGGTGGGAGTGGGGGTGATGTGAGATATATTCACACCATTTCAGACTCTCGGCAACCGCAACTACAACAGAACAAACCACTTCCTCATCTGCCAACATCGTATCCCTCCATTGCTGCAGGCTCAAGGGACTGCCCACTTCTCTGGGAGCATTAAGTTGGACCATGTTCTGTCGTGCTCTGGGTGTTTTCTTGGGCTAGTTGTCAGAAGTAGATGACAAGGTCTTTCTTCCCAGCCTACAGGTGGCCTTTACAAAACTGGAAATTTACCTCTTCATCAGTCTGGAGATGGCAACTCCAATTCTAGGTCTCAGTCTTTTTGATGCTTTCCATGGGTACGTCAGTCCATGACCCTTGGTATTTCCTTGCTGCTCATAGATGAGCTCAATTCTGTCATCACATGGTAGCACCCTCTGTGGGCACTCTGCTTTCGAAAATATCACTCAACTCCTGCCAGATTTAGGACTTTTGTACTCCTATGGTACATTAGCGTAAGAGGAAACCCCTTTCCCCAAACAAGGTCACGTTCCTAGGTACAAAGACTGGAATTTAGTTTGGGAAAACACAATTTAAGCATAAAGCATTGTATTTATAGTGACTTAACGCTGCTTGTAGCCACTCACCTTTCAAGAATAATGTTGAGGAGAGAAGATCGTATGCAGGTTGTTGAAAGGAACAGATGTAATATATACCAGAAAAGGCCCAGCAGGAGGTAGGTTAAATTGTATGTAAAGGATCCTTCCCCCAAATTTACATGCCACATGTATGAAGGTATATGTGATACACATGTTATGATGCATACAACTACATGTAACCAGCCCCTATAAATCTGGTGAATACTTGGTATCTACCAATATACTTCTAATGTCCATTTTCTCTCTTCAGAAGTAACTTTCGCTTACTGACTTTTCCTTTCTTAACATTGTAGGTGGTGTGTCTAAACTATCTATTACTGCTTTTACACAATTTTTACACAGATTTCAAGATGATTTCATATTGGATGTTATCTTCTAAGACTTCGGGGGGGCTGGGGACATCATATTTCTAAGATCCATCCATGATCCATTCATTTTTTTCCTGCTATATAAAATTTCACTATGTGAATAGATCAAAATGTCCTTATGCTCTCTTGCCAATAGCTAGGTTGTTTCCAGCTTGAGGCTATTACCAAAAAAAAAAAAAAAGGTGCTGTCATCATTCTTGAGCATGTTGTCATGGATTGATTATGTCCTCACAAAATACGTGCCAACTTGGCTGGACCAGAGCGCTCTGGTTTGGTAGCTGTGTCCTGATGTAATGAGGCGGTCATGTAATGATTCCCCGTGACGTGGTCTGATGTGAGAAGCTGATCAATTGTAAGAGGCTTCAGTAGGGTGTACTACTCTAACTCCTGGCATAACTGTGAGTTCATGTAAAGGAAGTTCCCCTGGGAGGTAGCCTGCAAAACCCTTTATTTCAGAAGAGCTAAGAAGAGAGAGAAGTAAGCAGAGGAAGGGACTTATTACAACCAAGAAAGATGACCGAGGAGCGGAGTGTCTCCCCACGGTCCCTGCCGTGACCAACTGTCCAAGGGAAGATGGATGTCAAGACACATGGAGCTCTCCCAGAATGCTGGACTTGCAGAGGCTGAAAGGAAACAAGGACCCTTCCCCGGCGCGGACACAGAGAGAAAGCCTCCCCCTGGAGATAGGAGCCTCCTGAGCAGTGAGAGGCCGCAGTTCTGTTTGTTAAAGCCCCCCACTGGTGGTATTTTCGTTAAAGGAGCAGCAGAAAAAGAAGACACGTGTTTCCTGACATTCATTTGCAGTTTTCCTAGACTAAGATCTTCATACTGGGACACAGGTACCACTGTGGGGACTGTCAAAATGAGGGTTTTTTTTTCTTTTTTTAAAAAAATCATCTTACTGGGGGCTCTTACAACTCTTATCCCAATCCATCCATCCACACATTGTGTCAAGCACATTTGTACATTTGTTGCCATTATCATTCTCAAAACATTTACTTTCTACTTGAGCTCTTAATATCAACTCAATTTTTCCCTTCCTCTCAGCCACCCTTTCCCTCGTGAACCCTTGATAATTTATAAATTATTGTAATTTTGTCATTTCTTTTTGTGATTAATCATTATGCTTTAACTGTCCAATGTCTCCCTTCACCCACTTCTCTGTTGTCCGTCCCCCAAGGAGGAAATTATATATAAATCTTTGTAATCAGCTGACCCCTTTTACCCCACATTCCCTCCAAACTCCTGATGTTGCCACTCTCACCTCTGGTCCTGAAGGGATCATCTGTCCTGGATTCCCTGTGTTTCCAGTTCCTATCTGTACCAATATGCATCCTTTGGTCTAGCCCAATTTGTAAGGTAGAATTGGGATCACAAGGGGGGCGGGTAGGAAGCATTAAAGAAATAGAGGAAAGTTGTATGTTTCATCATTGCTACATTGCATCTTGACTGGCTCATCTCCTCCCCGAAACCCTTCTATAAGAAGAAGTCCAGTTGCATACAGATGGACCTTCAGTTCTCAATCTGCACTCCTCCTCATTCACAATTATATGTTTTTTTGTTATTTGATGGCTGATACCGGATGCCTTTGAAACTTCTTGATCACACAGGCTGATGTGCTTCTTCCATGTGGGTTTTGTTGCTTCTCAGCTAAATGGCCGCTTGTTTATTTTCAAGCCTTTAAGACCCCAGACACTGTATCTTTTGATAGCTGGGCAACATCAGCTTCACCACATTTGCTTATGCACACATTTGTCTTCAGCGTTCATGTTGGGAAGGTGAGCATCATGTAATGCCAATTTATCAGAACAAAGTGTTCTTGCATTGAGAGAGTACATGAGTGGGGGCCCAATGCCCATGTGCTAATTTAATACTAAAACTATAAATATATGCACAAAAATCTATTTCCCCATCCGTATATTTAAATATATTTACATATGTACTTGCCTGTATTTAGACCTCTCTATATGCCCTTTGCCTCCTAGTTCTTTCCTCTATTTCCTTTTACTTTCCTCTTATTCCATTATCATGCTCAGTTTTAATTTGGGTTTCAGTAATTCCTCTCAGTTACATTGCCCTTGATCAATCCCTGCCAGGCCTCTTACACCCTCCTTTCCACTGACTTGGGATCACTTGTTGTTCCCTTGTCCCTGGGTTACAACGTGGGGCCAATGGTTTTAAGGGGGACATGTGAGAGGGGGAAGGAAGTGGTGTTAAAAAGAATTTTAAGAAATCAATGTTCAGACCTTCAATTTCCAAGAGTATTCCTTCTGGAAGTCATTTTCCTGAAGAACATGCCCCGTGCTGAAGATTCAGACTTGTCTTTAAAAAACAGTTGTCATCTAATGGAGTTCAACCCTTGGCAATACACATGTCAGAGTATTCTGTGTTCTACTGAGCTGTCAGTGACTATGTTCTTTGGGAAGAAGATTCCCGTGCTATCTTCTGAGGTGCCTCTGGATGGATCCAAACTTTCCTCTTAACAGCAGCCTCACACTTCACCGTGACACCTCCCAGGGTCTTCCTTATCCCAATTGCCCTTCGACCCACAATGCATAGTCTTCGTCCTGAATCATCCTCCAGCATGCGGTTTACAGTGCCAAGGTGCTAGACCTGCGATATCGAAATGAGACAAGGATCCTTTGCCAAAGCATCTGGGCGAAAAGGGGACAACTGGGGGAAATGCGGCAGAGTCGAAGAAGCAGCAGTGGACTCTAGTGACTGGGAAGCAAGCCTGCCTGTCAGCTGACAGGCTAGTAAGGTGGTTTTGGTGATCACAAGTGATTTCTGTCATAAACCTGGTGATCTCAAGAAGATGAGACTCACTCTGTTTCCATTTATGTGTATAGGGGAAAGGTTTTACAAATCCTCTATTTTTAAAAGACAAAAAGACAAATGGGACAAGAGTTAATGAATCCTGTCTTATTCTAGAAATTAATAAAAGCCATTTAAGGAAATATGAATCAGCTGAGAATTTTGGGGGGTGGTAGGCTGAGAATTTTTAAAGGAAGTCGATTGCCAATTTTCTTCTGTAGTGTCACTGGGTCACTGGGTCTAAAATTTAGATTTTAGACATCAGCCTTTAAAATGTTCATGTGAGTGGAACATTTTTAAAAAGCACTTTAAAGGACTCGGGGTGGGGGGATGTTTTAAAAGCCCTAGGGCAGAATTTGCTTGTCTTAAAAGTTCATGTATGAAAGTTAAAGCTGAGATATTCTGCAGAGTGATTTGGATCAATTTACATTCCCTTCAGATATTCATTTTCTTTACTAATTGATCACTGGAATTTTCTAATGATTTAATTGAAGTCCCCCCCCCCCAAAAAAAAAATAGGAAAATATTTCTCTTTGCCAAGTCTCCTGTGTTCACAGATCCCTACTCCTTGGCTAGTGCCAAGAATAAGATAGTCAAATTTAGACCTTTATCTATTCAAGGGTTTATCAAACACTAAGTTTTTGTGTGTGGACATCACTTCCTCTGCCTACCAAGCACCCTCCACCCAGCCTCTAGCCTCTTATTACCCCATGCTTTTGGCATCAGTCTGCCCTTGTCATTTCCTCCCAAACAAACAAACAAAACAATTCACTATCCTCAAGTCGATTATGACTCATAGCAGCCCGGTAGGACAGGTGCAGAGACTAGTTAACTCTTCCCAAGAGTAGAAAGCCCCCTTTCTCCACAGAACAACTGGTGGTTTCAAACTGCTGACTGTGCAGTTAACAGGCCACTATATCCCACTCAGAAGCCTTCTTTCATCTCAGGATGCTCATCTCCCACTTCGAATTCTCCACCAAAGAACTTGTGAGTTTCCTTCCTCAAACTCACTGGTGTTCGGTATTATAGGTGTATGTATATCTTTGCTCGTATACTGTCTCTCTCCTGCTCTAGATTGTAACCTACATGTGGGCAGGGGATATGGCTGTGTCATTCATCTACACATGCCTGAATATTTAATGTAGTATGCAATACGCAGGAAGACATTCAGAACCAACTCTTAGGTGAATTTTCTTCAAGCTATTATGGAGAGTGTTCTTAATCCTGGCCATAGTGGGTCAGAGCAGCCTGTGGCAGGAGTCATGAGTGAACAAAAAGGGAGGGCTTTTCTATTTCACTGTCATCTTGGCCAGGTGAAAAGAATTTCAGAATATTTCAAGTATCTCTGTGTCGCTCCACTTTTTACTTAAATCCCTTTCTTTGAGACCTTACCATGTTAAAAATCTCCTCCCTTTCTTTATGCTATCTGGAGTAGATTCAATTATGAGAAATGGGTCAGCTTGGCAAAGGAAGAAGAATAGCCCGCTTTGTTTTTGTCCTTTATCTCTAGCTCCAGTTTTGAAGACAATTTTTGTTCGACTGTCTTAGTAAGCCTGTGGAGTCACTGGCTAGGATAAATTGTCAGCAAAGCCTCTGGAGCAAGACAGCAAGCATAACAAGCCAAAGTGCCAAGGAAACACCAGATTAACAATGCTTCTCCCTCCCAAGTAGAGAAGGGGCATTTCTCTGGTGGCTCTTGTTCCTGAAATCTGATTAGAATAAGCTGCTTTTTGTCCCCTTGGGTAAGTTTCACAAATACCCGCTCTCAGCCAGCATGGTAATAACATCACCTAGGTAAGAATGAGAGAATCAGTCTGTATAAATCTAATTTCCCACTGATTTATCTCTTTATCATCAGCTGATGAGTCATGGAAACACCTGCTAGGTTGTTGTGAATCTACCCGCTCTGTGCTTTATTTAATGTTGAAATGACAGCTAAGTTAACAAAGACTTTGTGTTGTGCTATCCCATTTCATTTAATTCGATTGGATTTAAAAAGAATGACTTCTAATTCCTTTCTGGAAGAGAAGACCCCCCTCTGGGGTGCTGGCCTGCCTTCTTCATTGATAGTCCTGTTCTGTGCCAAGCCCCACCACGTACACCAAGGCAAGAGTCTACCCAAAGTTGTGCTCCCAGGCAAGTGTGACATCACAGCTCTATCCTGGCCTGGCTGACATTGCCCTGTGACAGTGAAGTCAAAGCTCACCTGTGCGCCTGCTGAATCCCACTGTGGCTTATACTCCCATGTGATGACACTTCCCCCTTAAGAGGGAACTTTCTTGCTTTAGAGAACTAATCACAGGATCTACCAGATTTAAGGAAACCGTTCAATCTAAACCACTCTAACCACTTTAATCCTCTTTAACTGCAATGGGATAGAATTTAAGGGTCATACACAAAAATGCCCCAAGGAAGCTTGCAACAGATTGAAACAAAATGTGTGATAATTGTAAGAAGGTAACACTGATAATCTGCTCTGTGCACCATCAGCTAATTCACACTTAAAGGTTCCATTTTTAAAAGTTAAATTAAAAAATTTAAAGCCCTAAGATCATAGTGGCTCCTGCCTTAGAGTCATGCTTAACTTTCAAGAGAGTGATTCTTAATAGACCTTAAATTGGGTCAGGGGTAGGGATGGCAGTGGGAGTGGGAGTGCATTTGAACATGTGAGACAGTATTCTGGCTTTTTCTAAATTGGAGGAGGGAAGTTTTAGGATTTTGGTGGTTCTTTTCAGGAACCATCAAGCTGTTTCTGCTATCTCGTGATTCCACAGACCACAGACTGAAACCCTGCCCGGTCCTGTACCATTCTCATTTAAGGACCTTCTGTATTCTTGCTGCCCTAGTTTACAAATAAAGATGTTCCTTTTCCAGAGACTGGAGTCTCCTGATAACATGCCAAAATATGTGATAAGAAGACTTGCCATTCTGGTTTGTAGGGAACACGCTGGCTGAACTTCTTCCAAGACAGATTTGTTTGTTCTTCTGGCAGTCTGTGGAACATTTAATGTTCTTCACCAGCACCGTCCCGTCATTCAAATGAAGCAGTCCTTCTGCAGGGAAAATGCCGCTGGGTCGCCTACAACATTGGGCCAGTATGGCACAATGAATGATGGTCCACTAGACGTTTGTCTGCATGAGACAGAGACCATCTGAACTTTAGTCCTACTCCACTTACGTAAATGTGGTTCTAACCTTGCATCGGCTTCTGTCCTCTTTTGTCTTGTCCATCCTGTACAGAATGTCTTCCAGCCTAGTCCACAACCATTTGTCCAGTACGACTCACAGGAACCCTGTATAGTTCCCAAGTCTACAGATCCTCACAGAAGCAGATAAATCTCAACCTACACTGTTGAGCAGCTTAGTTCATAGATACTTTCAGTGTAGAGAGATAAGAAATATATTATTTTCAAGATACTTTATAAGTTCATGATAATACTATCAATTCAACATCAAGTCTATAGCGATTTGCTTGCCTTTATATCTTATACCTATATTTTCTTTCTGTCACGGGGAATTCTAATTCTGAAAGCCACCAATGGAATAGAAATAAAAGAGAAGGTAATTATTCATTAGCAATATCTCACAATATGTTCAAATGTACTCACAGCAGTGGCAGTTGTCTCGAATGTTTTCAATGTGACTTCAAAGTCACACATTCACACTGAGGTGCCACACATGGCTCGTGAGCTGCAGTTTGCCAATCATGCATCCAGGTAGACTAGAGAAACAAGTTCATAAGCATGCATATGTATATAAGACAGGGGTTTTTAAAATAAAAGATAATTGTACATTAAGAAAGCATTCCAATCCAGTCCAGTCCAAGGCCATAAGTCTGATATTAGCCCATATGTCTGATACCAGTCTATGAAGCCCTCTTCAGACTCATGAGACACATGCAATGAATTCAAATGCAGGAAGATTGCAAGCCAGCAGGTAGAAAGTCTTTGGATCCAGTGGCAGTTGTAAGGCATTATTACTGGCTAGTGTCTTTCATGGCTTCTCTGGCTTCAGGGGTCTTGTTGCCTTCATGTGGCTTGCCCAGGTCAGGGCACTAGGGTAGCTCAATGTATCTTATCTCTGCCATGTCTCCCAGGGAAGTCAGCAGAGAGAGGAAGGTGTCTCCCTCCTCAAAGGAGGAAGTGCTGGATTTCCCAGAATTCTCAGGAGAAGGCCATGCTCTCACAGAAGCCTCAGGTTATGATCTGATTGACAGGCCAGACTCCTACACACTTAATCCTTAAATTGACAATTATATAACTACCACACTCCATTTTATCGATGAGAAGCTGGAGTCTCATAATGTCTAGGTAAGTTGTTAAAGATCTTGCTGGGCTAGAATTCCAGCCCATCTTAACCTGCATCTAAAGTGAGTGTCTTTTTCATTCATCCACCTGCCTCTTGTGCATGTACGCTTCTTTTCAACTTGGACAGGATTCTCATTGAGTGATTTGGAGCCACTGTCTGCTCTGAGGGAGGGAGAAAGATGAGGTAATGAGGTAATCGGCTTCTATAAAGATTGATAGCCGATGAAGCAATAGACTGTCCTTCAGGGCTACTGAGTCAGAATGGACTTGGTGGCAGTGGACTAGCAGTCTTAAAAAGGACATTAGACTTGAGACACAGGCTCAAGCAATAGCAAAATGTGGGTATTTGACTGAGGGTTTTCAGTTGGTGGTGGATCTCCTTAGCTTTGCAGCCAGATTCTGCATGGTTCACAAATAGCTTACTCTTTTTATAGTTTGCTTTTTCTGTGATTATCTTCCCCTCATTAAAGAAGTCACTTTGGCACACAAAAAATATCCTGGTGGCATGGTGGACTAAGCACTGGACTGCTAATTGAAAGTCAGTGGTTGAAGCCACTGGACATTCTGGAAGAGAAAGAAGGGGCTCTCGACTCCCATACAGTTTAGAGTCTCCAACATCCTCTATACCACAGAGTTCACAGGTCACCTGGAGCCAGGATTGACTACATGGCCATGGCTTGGTTGGGTTTGCCGCAAAAAGGTGAGTGTAGAGAATGCCTAGCTCGGGTTAAAATATAGAAGGCTGGGGTGACCTAGGTGTGGGAAGTGTACCCCCAGCTTCGCTCCATGACTTTGTGACCTGGCAGCTATTTCCTTCCACGTGAAACACGATGGCTGTTTGTGAAAGGGAGCTAGATTAGGGACAAGTGCTTGTGCTAGCAGAAATTGCTGACAAGGCCTCATACAGAAGGTTTGGAAAGAAACCAGGCAGCCATTTGGAAAGAAACCCATGGGAAAACCCACACTCAGCACGCACACACTAGAACCTCCTAGCACAGGTGATACCTAAAACCTACCTCCACCTAGGACCAGGACATCACCCAGGTGTGTTTAAACACAGCCAACAACATCAGCCAGTACATCCCACCAGCCTCCCCAGCCCCAGGGGTTAAATGCCCCTGGCTGTCGGAAGGCCAGTTCTCTTACTCTGGTCTTGCTCAGGTGTGTACAGTAAGCATAGGGCCTCCGAGTGCGGGTCACATGTGCTCAGGTCGCTCCTCAGGGCCTGGTCTGGGCCTGTGCCCCTTGGCCTCTTGGTTCCTGGGGACTCCCCAGTTCTGCATGTGTGGGGTGTCCAGTTGCAACCCCACTGGAACTTCCACGCAGCCTGCCATGCCCTTCAGAAATAGCAAGTACCCTTTTGAGACTGTAAAACCTGAAACTTTTCTGTTCCTTCAGAAAAACTCACTGGAATTACAAAATGCTTCTGCAGAGTGAATTCTTTCAGCACTGCAGAGCAAGAACTGTGGCAGTGTACCCCCACTCCCTAAAATGAACATTTGCACTTGGCTCTTTAAAAAACTACCCCCTCCCATCTCTGACTCATTGGGGCAAGTTGTCAATGCTTGGCAATGGGACCCTCTACCCGCCCCCCCCCCAAAAAAAAAAACAAACCAGACTCACTGGCATTGAGTCTTTGCAATGACCAAAAGAAGCCCTGTAGCCCTGGGTAGAACTGCTCCTGTGGGTCCCTGAGACTAATTCTATGGGAATAGAAAGTTTCATCTTCTCCCAAGTGGGACGCTGAATTACCTCTTCACTGATCCTACATTTTCCATTAGGACCGCCCCCAAAATGGTAGGCTTCTCAACATCCAGACACTGCCGTTAATTTTAACATGTGACACTTTGACCCTGGGACTCTCTTGTAGGTCTGCATTGCTTATACACTACTCAAGTCTTTTGAAGAATAGTGTGTGAAGATCTGTTCTGATCAAGAAATGTATGGCATTTAGTAACTGTTAGATTGAATATATGCCTTTTGATATTTAAGCTTTTTAATATAAAAAGGCAATATCATGTAATTCAATTTAACATTATGTGTGCAGGACTCTGCAGTTGATATTGACATCTTTTAGCAATAAAAAATCCACTCCCAAGCTGAGCCCTGGTGATGCATTGGTTGTGTGTGGGGCTGCAGCCCACAGGGTTGATGGTTCGAGTCCAGCGGCAGCTTTCCAGGAGCAAGGCTGGGTATCCTACTCCCACTAGGGTAGTGTTGCAGAAAAAAAAGAAGAGAAAAGAAAGACAAACCCCACTCCCAAATACCCAAGTATATACTCCATTGAACTCTGCCTATATCTAGGAATAAGCCCCTCATACCTAGGTTGAAACCAGTACAGTGCTGCTTGCCTGGTGGTCAATCAAGACATATTAATCATTGTTTAAAAAGAAACGCAGCCCATAATTTAACAGTGGCTTGTCAAAATGGACCACATAAATAACCATTTTCCCTCTGCTGGCAGCAGAGTAGTCAAGACAAGCTGTCAAACGATCTTGCCAATTCCTCCTGATGTGCTTTCGGGATGAGAAAGAGGGTAGAAGGAAACTATAAAGGTGAGTTGAGATGAGGAAGGGTCGGTGCAAGAGATGCTAATGAGAGACTAGAAATGCAAGAGATGCTGGAGAGTGAAAGAAGAGACTAATAAGAGGCAAAGAAACAAAACCTCCCTGCAAGAGAAAAGGGAAAAGAAAACAAAAATGCAAATACGCATAAGACATTTGGCCAATTTAGCTCCCTTCCCCCAATCCAATAATATAAACAAACACGAAGTTCTTACTTCGCCTCTCATTTTCAAGAAAACTGTTTAAAGCTAAAACAAACCAGGACCTTAAAATCTTCAATCTTAGTTCTATCAAGTCTCTTAATAATATGGTTAGCCAGCTCATTTTGCACAAATCACTATGACAGTGGAACTTGCTTTGTTTAATGTCTTATATTCATAGCTTCCAAACACCCACACTAGCAGCCTTCTCGTCAGTTA
>PVJH01016310.1:0-50982 GCA_004026705.1 Nesogale talazaci
ATTATAAATTACTATTATGTTCCTTCCTTACTCTGACTGCTGTTTCCCTTCCCACGGCAGTTTCTGTGGTTTGTCCCTGGGAGGGTGGTGGTGGTTATGTATCCGCCATAGTAATTGGCTCCCCCTTCCTCCCCTCCCTACCTCCCCTCCCCCTCTTCCTCCTACCCTCTTGGTTTGGCTCCTCCCCTCCCTGTGGCTGGATTCCTTGTGTCCTGAGCTCTTACTGCCCATCTATTCCTGTGTGCCTGCTCAGGGGTCCTGATGGTGAGGGGTGAGGAAGCCGCAAAGAACCAGAAGAGGGGTGTGTGTGTCATCGGCATCAAGGCTAGTTCTTGGGTCACAAAGCCCTGAGTGGCTGGTGATGACCGTGGTGGGTGGCGCAGCGTGGTCCCTGGCCAGCGCAGAAGATAGCACAAGCAGGTATCGATGGTCGTGCTCACAGGAAGGGTTGAGCAACACTCAAACCACCCCGGAACTTTCAGAGCGCCTCCAGCAGGCATCTAGCGAGCGCTAGTCACCGCAGCCCTGAGCTGGCCCGCAGACGGCAATGCCACCCCAGCTGCCTGCCCCCTGACTCAGGGCAGCCCGGGTGTGGGCAAGCATCTTCTTTAGTATTATTTTATTTTTTCCCACGCGCATTTCAACTGTAGGATCTTTAATAACTGGTTTCTCAGCAGGAACTCTCCAGACCTTTCTTCCAAGGCCCTGACAGGCAGATTTGAATCTCCAGCAGCCAAGACATGAGCCATCTGCCTCACCTTGCAGCTGCAGGCTTGCAGCAGAGGCTCCGTCTTAAGGGACGGCTACCACTCAGACTCAGCCGAGTGTTGTCACATGGGGACGGGGGTTCCCCCCACCACCCCCCACCCCAAGAGAACTTGAAACAAGAATGTTAAAAAAATAATTTTAATATAAACATATATTAAGGGGCTGAGCCCCGGTGGCGGAGTGGTTGTGCGCGGGACTGCGGCCCACTGGGATGGAGGTCCAATTCCAGCAGTGGGGCTGGGCCTCCTACTCCCACCACCGGAGGGCAGTGATGCCCCCCCCCCACAAAAAAATATGTTAAAATTATTTTTTAAAGTTTTATTGACACACAGCATACAATTCAATTGTTCAATCCTATCCAGAAGAGTTGCACAATGATAACAGAAACACCTTAGAACATTTTCTCATTCTTTTTTGTTTGTTTGTTTTGTTTTGTTTTGGAGCATCACTACCCTCTGGTGGTCATGGGAGCTACCCAGTACTGCTCCTAAGAGCTGTTGCTGGATTTGAACTGCCATCACAGTGGGCCGCAGTCCCGCACACAACCACTACGCTACCGGGTCTCAGCCCCTATCCTGACTTCTAAGGAGCATTTTGGCTGTACTGGCTAGGGTTTCTGAGGCTGTCCTTTGTTATGAGCACTTCCTTCTGGGCAGAGACTGATGGGTTTGAACTGTCAACCTTGCCAGCAGCAGTCCAACTCTTACCCGATATGCCACCCACCACTGCCACTGAGTGAATTTAGACTCATAGCAATGCTATGTATGGTTTCTGAAGCTGTAACTATGTATAGGAACAGTTGACTCCTACAGACGTGCAATTTGCCCCCAACACATCACTCGCTGTGCCTCCAGGGACGCTTCGACATGGCACCTGTCCAGATGTATGCACTAGCTGCTAACGCCAATCAATGATGAGGAGATTAAAGAATCTACCAACATCTGCTGTCCGGAATCCATCCAACATGCAATCAGGACGCCCTGATAATTCCTGGTGACTGTGATTCGAAAGTTGGAAACAACGAGGAAGGAGCAGTAGTCAGCACACAGGCCCGGGTGACCAGAAGGAAGCGGAGATGGCATGGTAGAATTTTGCAAGACCAACAACATCGTTGCACAAGCTTTTCTTTTCTCTTTTAAGAGCATAAAAGGTGACTATACCTATCGGTCTCATTAGACAGAATCCACAGGACTCCTCCATAGGAAGAAATGGCAGATAAGTCAATCTTATGAGCCTAAACTAGGCTAGCCACTGTGGTCACCTTTGGCATGAGCCCAGTTGACTAAGCAACCAAATGCCGATCAAAATGTCAATGCGGGCCATTCAAACCCGCAGCTACCCCGAGGGAGAAACGTGTAACATTGGCTTCCATAAAGACCTGGAAACACTATGGGAGCAGTTCTGCCCCTCCCTGGAGGTCGGTTTGAGTTGGTACCACTGGACGCATGGGTTTGATTCAGCCACTCAGTAGGGAGGAGAAGTAAGGGGTGATTGCTCACAGGGTCCCGTGTTTCTGTTTGGGTGTCATGGAAGACTTTCAGAAGCAGACAGTGGCGATCTCAGAGTCAAACTCACTGTCATTGAATCTATAGTGACCCATAGGACTGGGTAGACCTACCCTCGTGAGTTCCTGAGGCTTTCACTCTCTAGAGGAGTAGCAAGCTCCATCTTTATCCTGAGGAGCAAATGGTGGTTTTGAACTTCTGACCTTGAAGATCGAGGCCCAATGCATAACCACTATGCCACCATGGCTCCCCGGTGTTGACTATACGCCATGGTAACCTGTAATTGACACCATTGAATTGTACACTGAAGAAAGGTTAGCATGTCTCTCATGTCCCTCTCCGCCATCCTGAGGGATATCGTCTTCCATCTTCACAATGTCTTCCCCTAAGACGTACAGGACCACAAGATTCCTGGCCAAAAAAACAAAAGCAGCAACAGATGGTTGTGATAAGAGTGATACAAGCCCCCCATAAAATGATTTATTAAAAAATTTTAAAATTAGCAAAAGCAGAATCAGCTCATTCCCCAGTGCATGCGAATGAAGACGGGTCATGAGATCATAAGACCTCAGAGCAGAACCAGACTGAGTCTGTTAGGAGTTGTCCAAGGGAGACCTTGCCTGCAGTGTTGACCCAGGCTCATCAGCCTTTGTCTATTTTGCCACCCTCTGATCAATGGGCAAACATCTGGGTGCATCCTTGGTTTTTATGCTTCTGCATTGAGAGGCTGACAATGAATAAATAATGTGAGACCATTGGTTTGGTGTGGGGGGGGGAAGGTTAAAATGATATCTGGTTTGTATGTATGTTGGGTGCATACATGTATACACACACACAATCCACACAGCCACAACAAAATGTCTTTGGAATGCAGCGGAGGTGGCTAGCCTAGGCTTCAGATAGTTTGGTAGAGCCAGATCTTCTAGTTAGGAACGTTTATCATCTCCATCTTAGACAGAGGTCATGGGCAGCACCTTCATCTCTCCCAGTCATCTCAAAAATGCAAGCTGCCCCTCCCAGGTCCGCCTGCCAGGGGAGGACTCTGAGCTCATTCAATAGGTCCCGCCTATTCAGGGCAGTTCTCTGGTCTTCTGGTGGCAGCTAGAGGCTCTTGGACAGCTTCCTCAGCCCGGCATCTGCTGGACAGCTTGACTAGGGCCCACTTTCCAAGGTCCTGATGTCATTGGCTGGGATAGTGCCTGCTCACCTGGACTTTAGAATGCTCCAGGGATGCCAATCCATGGCCACGACCCAGGAGCGCCGCTCTCTGCCTGGAATGCAGCTCCTTGGCTCAGCCTGGGTGTCCTGGGTCCCCGGTTCCTGCTTGGGCTGGCCAGCTGAGGGAGCGCCCACACCTCTACTTTGACCAGGCTCCTGCCCAAGCCCCGGATTAGATTCAGGAACCGGACTTCCATCAATTCTCGTTCAGAATGTTTTAGGTTGTTAGTGATGCAAAAAGAGGCACACTTGTTAATTCCACTGGCCGGAGGTAAACTGGTAGAGTTGCGGCGTGTAAGAGCCATGTGGAGCATTGATGGGCCCTTCAAAGACCAGGCGTACTAGCTGGAAAGAGCCACTTGCTTTTTGTCTTATAGGAAAGGTGGTCTTCAGGGGAATGTTAGCAGTCCAGTGGGGGTGACCCACAGAAATGTGGAGCCAGGAGTTTTCCCTCATAACACCTCCTGCCATCCCTGCAGTCCCCATCTTTGGAGTGATAGCTTCAGATCACTTTAGGTTGCATTCACAGCCTGGCCAGATGCCACCTGATAGGAGAGTACATCGGTCGACATGGAAAACTCACACCTCCTGGCCCGTCCACTAGCTGCCAGGGAGAGATGCTCTTCTCAAACACATGTGGGCATGCTTGGCCATGTACATGCTCATGGGAGTGCAGGCCTTCGCACACGCCCTGGCACACAGAGTTCTGATAGCCTCACTCCTCACTGGACTTTGACTTGTCATTGCATCTGGGGGTCAGGGCCTGCGAGTCAGTGCGTGCCAGCAGCGTGGGTACTAGCGACTGGGAAGGTATAGGGGCAGGTCAGTCACAGCCACAGCAATCCCTATGGAACGAATGAGCCCCTGACTCAGTGGCGTGCACGGCGGCCAGCGTATTGAAGAGTGGGTATTTGGGGTTGCTTTGTCACTGGGGATACACCACCTGTGCCTGTGACCACAGCCTTGCGCTTACCTCTGAGTGGCCTCTGACACCTGGGCAGAGTCCAGGGATGCCACTATGGCTGCCTCAATGGCCATGCCTTAGTCTGATCACTGTGGCCACTGCACCTGGAGAAGGGACTGGACTGGACGCTTTGCTGGGAAGACATCCGAGTATTGGAATGCTTCCCCATCTGGAAGCAGCCACCTGATTCTGCCACACCACGCCCATGGTCACCACCCTGGTCACTGGGCCGCCAGGATTTCTCAAGGACCAGGCTGTGCTCAGAGAGTCGTCCCAGAACCTCTTCTCCATTTTGGGAAGAAGCCACTGGCCAGCTGCCGGCCCCCCAGGTGCAGCTTGAGTAGCAGCCTGCCGCCACACCTGCTGCCTCCACCAGCTCAGCCCGAAGTGCTACATTCCCCAGGCCTTTGTCAAGCTGGCTCGGGGCCTCCTGAGGCAGGGCTCCCAGCAGCTGCTGCTCGGGCCCACACTGCTGCCACGTTCCAGGCCCTCCCAGGCAAACGGCCAACCTCAGTTTACCATTTCACAGGCATGCAAACGGAGACCCAGGCTGGAGCTGAGCTTCCAAGGTCCCTGCCCTTCTCATAGCGTGTGCGTGTGTGTGTGTGTGTGTGTGTGTGTGTGTGTGTGTGTCAGGCGGGGCTTCTCGGCTTCTGGCCCTTTGTCGCCAGGCAGGAACCAGAGGCCCTCACACTGGCACTGGATGAGTCAGCCTCACTTGCCCTTTCTAACTTTCAGGCAGGAAGTGCCAGAAGCAGCTCATACGGTATGGAGCTAAGGCGTACTGAGAACTTCCTGCTCCCCGTCTCCTCAGTCTTTTGTTTCGCAGCCGAACATACTTACTGCTGACACCACAAGGTAGAGGCTCAGGAAATATTTGCTGAGGAAATAAAGGAAGGAGCCCTGAAACTCCACGCCCAATAGGCGGTTGTCTCAGTGGTAAGCTCTGAAAGGCGGTGAGGAGGCTGGTCTGGTGAGGTTCACTGACTGTGTGATTGCACCATTATCAAGCACCAGATCCCGGATTCAACTTCCAGCCAGCAGTGAAAGCAAACCTCTTCACTTCCAAACTCCTGGTCCTCACTCTCTGCAGCTTAATGCTGCTTTGAGCCCCTGTGTGTTCTGCTCCGCTCTGGAATGCAGACTAAACCCCGAAGGATGGTGCCAATCTGTGCCAAAGTTCTGGGGGCTCAGCTGAAAGTCTCGATGACTTGAAATGACTACACATACACACACACACCAGCTGAGGGATGGAGCTATCTGGAAGCTTCTCTCATGTGTCTGAAATGGACAGGGACGGAAAGAGTTAAGCCTGCTGTTAATCCAAACCCTAGAACTCTGATATAATTTAAGTTTGGGTTTGTCAAAAATCCAAAGTGGAGTTTTCTGTAAAAACCCCTTCTAACTTGGGATGGGCAAGCAAGGCCGTGAAAGACAGGCACCAGGACTGAAGCCTCTACCATGGGAGAGACGTCATGGAGCAGGGGGCTACAGGGGACGCTCACCCTCAGCCTTGGGGACATGAATGTTCGGGTGATGGTGTCCTGTGAGCATGGCAAAACTGGCTTATTGTCACATCTGCTGGGGTTGATCGTCTGCTTGATGGCCCTGGATTTTGAAAGCAGCGTGCAGGCGGTAAACGGTGTGCGGCATGTCCAGAATCAACTCCATCGCTGCCTTTGACTGAAACAGTGATGGACAATCCTGGACCCTTGTTCCCAGCAGCACAATGGCTCGATGGTTTGGTTCAGCCGGGACTGTTTTAACCAGAGTGCCTTTAGCTTCTGGCCTTCCATGGTGACAGCTGGGTTCTCAAGGAGCTACAAGGCCGAGCGTGGCCCGACCCAGGAGTCACACCGCTGCAATCTATTGGTTAGAGAACTCACAATCCTCCCAGGGCAAGGGAGCGTAGATGCCACCTCTCCCTGGGAAAGGGGTTGGAGAATTTATGTTTGCCACACCTGCTACATGCAAGGCAGTGTTCTAGGAGACGGCAGCAAGCAGGAACGGCAATACCTAAATATTTCTAGTAGACACGAATGAGTGTTAAACCTGTGGACTCTAACCACTGACTAAGCCACTTGACCCATCCCTGCTAACCCTTGTCATTAAAGCACTCGGCTACTAACCCCGAGGTTGCCAGTTTGCAACCACCAGCCTCTCTGTGGGAGAAAGATGAGGCGGGGTGCGTCTGTAAAGATGACAGCGCTGGAAACCCTATGAGGCAGTTCTACTCTGTCCTGTTGGATCACTGTGAGGGACTCTACTCCATGGCCCGGCATAATCTGGCCTCGGGAAGGTCTGTAGGGGGAGTGACCTGCAGGCGAGACATCAGGAGCTGGTCCAAGGAGGGAGGGATGCGTGAAGAGAGAAGGGCTGATAAATGCGGCCAGAAGTGATGTAGACAAGCAAGCAAACAACCTCCAAATCTAGAGGACAGGTGAGTTTGCCCTGGTGAGTTTCCAAGACGGGAACTCTGTACACGGGTAGGAATCAAATCAGTTCCCTCTGGCGGCTTTCAGACTTTCAGCTTGGCACACTGGGACTCCGCCGAGGACTCTAAGCAGTGGACGGAGATGGTCGGTGCTGCGAGCTTTAAAGGTCTGTCTGAAGCAGATAAGGGGACCGAGAAGAACAGCATCCCTGCCACGGCTGTTGTCCAGATGACAGAGGGGGGCGGCTGGCATGGGGTCGGTGGTCAGTCCATGTTTAACAACAAAACTACAACTGGGGACAGTGAACCGTGCTCCGAACTGAGATCTCACCACCGGACCAATAGGCCACAGCATGGGAAGAAACAAAAACAAGAACCAGAGCTGTCAAGGATTTCATTGGCTGTGGATCCACGATACACACTCACAGAAGCTGCAGACAAAGGAATCAGAGGACCTCTGGCATTGGACAAACCCGCTGCAAGAGACCGCCCTCTCTTAGAGTGTTCAAAAGCCAGGGATGTTGCTTCGAGAATTAAGGGGCACCTGACTCGCGAGGTGCGATTTCCAATCACCCCATTGGCATGTGGAAGCTGGACAGTGAAGAAGCCACTGGGAGAACCAGGAGGACAATGGGTGCTCTGTAATCACAGTGCTGGAGAAGCGTATTGATGAAATCTGTGGTAGTTGCATAATCTGTGTCAATTTGAGAGGATTAAGAGCAAACGGATGAAAAAAATTTTTTTTAATTTTTTAAGAGTGAAGGGATGGACTCTAGCCTGTTAAACAGGTCGTAGCTTGATGACCTCATTTGTAGCTCACTGGAGGCAGTATGTAGACTTACTCCCTGGAAGGCATTGCAGCTGACAAGACACAGGGAGCTTACGTTAGTGCCCTGAGCAGGAGGAGTCACGTGGAAACCCCTGCCAGTGCTGAGATGCTTACAACGCCACTGAATCCACAAGACTCCCACCCACTGGCCCGTGATCCTCCTGCATCATGGCATGTGTTTCATGAGTTTGAAGAGGACTTTACAGATTGGTATCAGACATATGGGCTCATATCGGACTTACGGGCTTGGTGAGGACCAGGTTGGGATGTTTTCTCAATATTCAATTGCTCTTGTATATAAAGTTCCATCTTATACACATGAGTGTCTCCCTGGATTTGTTTCTCCAGTCAACCTGGACTAACACAATACCCATGGGCTTCGGGAAGAACAAACGGATCTCTGCTGGAAGAGCTACAGGCAGAATGCTCCTTAGACATGAGAGAGCCGTCCCTGGAGAAGGACATCAGGCTTGGTACATCAGAAGGTCAGCAAAATAAAGAGGGAGCCCCTCGGAGCTGAGTTGACACTGTGGCTACAACAGTGGGCTCAGAGAGCGAGGACAGTGACGCTGGGGCAGTGCTCTGTTCCCTTGTGCTCCGAGGGCCACAGATCAGAACTGACCCCACAACCGCACTGTCAGATGAGGTCTGCTTTCCCGTGTACGTTATGTGTTAATGGCATGCTAAAAACCAGGCAAACACATAGGTTGTGCTTGTGAGGCTCTGAACACATTTCAGACGGCGGCTCTGCTGCTCAGGGGCCACGCGTCGCCCCGCTGCGAAATGTGAACTTGGAGCCATGTTCAAGCTAATAGCACTTTCTGATGCTCTCTTTCCTTCCCTGCTCTTCCCTGCATCCTCTCTGGCCCGCTTCAAAGGTGGCCCCAAGCATAGAGAGGGGGGAGACTGGGCTTTTGTTTGGGTTTAGTCACTGCCGCTTTCATATTGTCACAAAAACACACAGATGCGGGTCATTTTTTTTTAATCGCTTTCCCAAGCCAATCGCCAAGCACCGAAAGGAGCCGAGCCGCGCGCCCGCATGGGGTACCAAACAGATTCGCGGTCACACGCTGACTCGTGGCTTCTCCAGTCGCCTCCACGGAGCGGAACAGCCAATTTTATAATTAGCTGGGAACTGCTCTCCGCAGAAGCCTCTGAGAATGGCCCAGAGCTGCCTGGCTTTGTTTGACCCCATCTGAGTGGGTTTCGGGCCAGAGCTCAGCGTGGGGGCTGGAGCCTGGGAAGGCACCAGGCAGGTGCGCAAGGAACACAGGTTCGCATTCATCAGCCTTTCACCGTGGCCACCCAGAGCCTTCATCCCGGGCCCAGAGCCTGGGGCCCACAACGGTTGTGGGGGTCCATGTGGCAGTCGGCCCCTGTGGTGAGAACAGGGTAGAGTGGGAGGGGCATGCGGAACAAAACTCAAAATTGCCAAGGAAACCGGGTTTCCTGGTCAAGACAGATGGGTGGGACCTCCCCCTCCCCGAGTCCAGGGCCCGAGTTCAGCCTGTTGGAAGGCCACGCACGCCCCATGTTCCAATGATCAACTGTCTGAGACCCAAAAGGTAGCCTTGACCAAGGATAATGGTTCCAAGGGTGAGGAAAGAAGGGGAATGGAGACCGGAAACGGGGGGAGGGGGTGGGGTGCAGGAGAGGCATGGAGGAGCCTGCGCGGAGGTGTTCGCCGGAGCAAAGTGTGTCTGAAGACTGTGGGACGTTAAACCCTCTGGCTATCGTCCCCAGAGTCACAGTCAAAAAGCTGTTTTAAAAATAAGTGACGTGAAAAAAAATAATACTACGAGCTGAGCCCCGGTGGCGTAGTGGTTGTGCGCGGGACTGCGGCCCACTGGGACGGAGGTTGAATTCCAGCAGTGGGGCTGGGCCTCCTACTCCCACCACCGGACAGCAGTGATGCCCCCCCCCAAAAAAAAAATAAGTGACGTGTGCTTGCTTCATGCTTCGGCAGCACATATACTAAACTCAGAACAATACAGAGAAGATTAGCATGGCACCCTCTGCGAAAGGATGAAGCGTGAAATTCGTGGAGCGGTCCATATTTTTAATATGAAGGGTTCTCAGATTTTTATCTGCACTGCTAAGACGACATGGTTGGGTGGCAAGCATCTGGTCTTCGGTCGGGTGAAAGAAGGCACAGACATAGGGGAAGCCACGGAGCGTTTTGGTTCCAGGAATGGCAAGACCAGCAAGAAGATCACCATTGCTGACTGTGTGGACAATTCTAATTAAATCTGATCTGTATTTTTATGTTTTACCTTAAGTACCAAGACCGTTTCTTGTGTCCCTTGGGAAATCACCCTTCTATTCCCAATGTGCTTACAGTATCCTCTAATCTTTGTGCTCTCCCTCCAGTTCTTGGGGTTTCCTACCTTCCTTATTCCCCCTCGGTCCAGGTGGAAAGCAGAGTTAAGTTTATGATTATGAAATAAAAGCAGAACAGTAAAAGAAAAAAAAATTGAGAGCCTGGAATATCCCATGAAGCAGCTGGGCTCCATCCCAGGGGGTCTTCTTAGTTGGGGTGCTATGTCAGGGAGTCCCTGGGGTGGGGGGTGAACACACCTGCTGCTCATCGAAGGTTCCAGTCCCCAAGAAGGCACCTCGGAAGGAAGGTCTGGGGATCCTCTCTATGGAAGCCCTGTGGAGTGAAGTTCTATCTTTCACACTTGACCTCACTCTTGGCCAGCTGGAATAGATGGCTTGGCTGCTCCAGCTCCAGGCTCACCCCGGGACTCCCCGGGCTCAGGCTGCACCTGACACTGACTCCCTCACCCCAGGGTCCCTCGGTTGGACAGATGGCTCTGTGGTCCGGTGCTGAGGACTACCGACTACCCACCTCGTGTGTAGGGGTGTTCATGTGTTATAAATGAAAAGTCAGGGCTTGACAAGTCGGATTCTCAAATGAGTAGGGAGCAGAGAGTAGACGCGGCCGTCCAGTCCGGCGAGGAGGGTCACATGCTGTACTGGTCTGTGCTCACTCAGCTTGGAGTTTAGTTGCCTCTCCTCCATGTCTTCTCAACCGGCCAGGCGGTGGGGGAAGGGGGGGGGATGTCAAGTCACTCCCAAATCACAGTGACCCCACAGGGAAGACCTGCCCCCGTTCTTATCTCCATGGGAGCAGGAAGCCTCCTCTTTCTCACCAGAGGTGGCTGGTGGTTTCCAACTGCTGACTTTGTGGCTAGCAGCCCAGTGTGTATTCCCCTACACTACCAGGGCTCTCCTGCTGCCAAACCTATAGGACAGAGAAGAACTGCCCCAAGGGGGTCCCTAGGTCGAATTTTTCCCATAACCTTTTCGGTTTCTTTTATCTCTCCCCCACCCCCTTTAATACAAGTTTAAGGAGTCCAGGTTGTGAAGTGGTGTCTTCGAGTTGGGTAGCTAACTGCCAGGTCAGCAGTTCAAAGCCACCAGGTGCGCTGTGGGAGAAAGACAGAATGTTCTACGTCTGTAGAAAGACTTAGCGTCTCAGAAACCCATGGGGGCAGTTCTAGCTTGTCCTATTGGGTCACTGCGAGTCGGCATCCACTGGATGGCAGTGAGTCTGAATGGAGATACATGTTCACTCTGTACTCTAAGGCGGTTTCTAGCACCGTCTGCGGCAAGGTTTATGGCCCTGGGCAAGTCTCTTTCTAATCGTGTCACTGAGTTATTGGTGTGTGTGTGTATGTAGCTACATTTCTGCTTCAATCATGTAGGTTGAAACCTTGTTGGTAGTAGGTCACCAGGTACTTTCTCCCTTGAAACCACCGGTGAGTTTGAACTCTCAAGCTTCCAGTTAGCCAAGGAGAGCTAAGCCATGGCATTGCTAAGGCTCCTTACGTCATGAAAGGTTGTCCTCCTTGTCTGAGAGGGTGTCAAGAAATAGAGCCGTGTGCCCTCTGCCCTGTCCCTGCCGCGTCGCCTGTTTACAAGGAATGCTGCAGAGGGAGCAGCTAGCCCGTCACTCTGCTGATGTCAAGCCAAGGAACTGGGTTGTCAACAAAAGCTTGAGTGACACACAGGCCCTGCACGCAACAATGCTCTCCTCATCCAGACAGGAGGCCGGGGGTGCTCAGTTTCAGTGGTGGGCACTGGTCTCCCAGGACCTGCAGGGCTGGTGGCATGTGTGCATGCGTTTAAGACCGTACCACCTCCCTGGTGGACCCAGATAGAGAAACGGGGATGACCAAGTGTCCTGTGACATGAATGGATGGACAGAGCAGAGGCTTCTCTGCGTGCTCAGAAAGGGCAGGGAGGCTCTCTGATCAGGAGAATGGACACAGAAAGAGAGAGAGAGAGAGAGAGAGAGAGGGCAGGGAGGCTGTCTGATCGGGAGAAGAATGGACACATGGACAGAGAGAGAGAGAAAGGGAGGGAGGGAGACACTCAAGATACAGCCTCTGTTATCAGAAAATGGTCCTCTTCAAGGCTTTTGATTAGGTGGCCTGGGTGAGAGATGCAGAGGCCACTGAAGACCTGATAAGAGGGGCTGGTTCTCACCTTTGAGAAACAGGCTGGGGAAGCCTTAGGCAGCCCCCACCCTGATCAGACTTTGCCTGACTCCCTCCTCTTCCTACCCCCCGCCCCCTTGTTACAGCTCTGGCCCTGTCTCAGGCCAAAGGAAACTGCTTCCTCAGAAGACCTCCTTGCAGCAGCCGCCCTCTGCCCACTGCCCCCACACCCGGCTGTCCTTGGCTGAGAGTTTGTCCCTGGATGGCTTCTGGACAGAGGTGGAGCGGCTACGACAGCAAGCTGAGCAGCCAGAGGAGGCTGACGGGGCCGGAGGCCACCTCCCAGAGGGTGAGGTCCTGGCTGGGAGCTGTGGGCTGGCGGGGGGGTGGGGGGGTGATTGAGGGGTGAGCAGATGCCCACATGAACAGATACCTAAGAGCTTTTACGTTGGCCTGGACGGTTGCAGTATCCCTCTTTCCCCCTACAGCCTCCATGCCGAGGGGTCAAGATGGTAGGGGAACGATTTCCTTCCTTCCCTCCTTCCCTCAGCAAGTACTTACAGCCAGACTCAGTGGTGCCTGATAGGGGGGAGACAGCCGTGGACACAAAGCAAAGTCTCTGTCCTGGATGTAACTGGCCTGCACATGGGATTCTCAGTCCTCTGCTCAGAAGTCTCCAGGGTCCCCATCTCTCTCCGAGTCAGGTGCTCCCGTCACTGACTGCTGCCTCGAATGAGGACCCCGTGGTGGTGGTGGGTGGGAAGCAGCGATACTTCCCTGAGAGGGTGACCCCTCACTCCCGCTCTGTAGTCGCCCCCAGGCTTCTCACAGGTGGGTGTGTCTGCCAGCTGCTGGTGACCCTGAGTGGGACTGAAGAGGACTATGCTCCTTGGGTGGCCTTTTAGAAGCAGATCACCAGGCCTTTCTTCCCAGGCACATCTGCGTGGGTTCGAACCACCACCCTCTGTGGTTGGTAGCTTGTGCTTCACTGTGCATGCCACGTGGGGACTCTGGACCCTGCGGTTAGCAGGAGGCAGTGACAATTCCAGCACTGGCATAGAACGGGTGTCTCCTCCTGCCGGCACAAGGGACTGCCGAGCCGGAGGCTGTCTTGGGGAGTGCTGGGGAAGCTCTCACATCCGCCCGACAAGCATGATACAGGCTGCCCGGGCGCCAGCTTTGGTCTTGCCCTGGCTTTTTAAACTGTGAGGACCTGGTTGTATAACTTGGCCAGCCGTGGGCATAATGAGGGTTTCTGATGCCCCTCCCATTCCCCAACACCACACCACACCACCCCCTCCCCCGCTCACTCTGTGTTCCAGTGTGTCCAATGCCAGGAAGCCAGCATGCCCACGTGGCCTGCAGACCCCAGTACATTAGCTGCATCTAGGGAGGGCGGCTCAGACGTCACCCTGAGTTCCTGGAATAGGGTTTCAACAGGTGCAGAGAGTACCCAGGCCCCAGCACAGTCAGCACGCCCCAGATTCCAGTTACAGCTTTGGGGGAAGGATGGCAGCAGCATCTGTCTGGAACACAGCCTCTCAAGGAGGACACCACCACTCGGGCTTCCCAGGTCACCCCTGTCCAGCTGGGCCACATGACCCACATTCCAGAATCACAATCTAGAGGTGTTTTGCCCAGTCTGTGTTCACAAGGGGCTGCGCCCAGGTACTGTCTAAGCTCCAGCAACACCCTCCCTCCCAACCCCAAATCTTAGAGGCCTTATTTACTAGGTCTTCTCCCCCTTGGAGAGTCTGGTCAGTGTTGGGAGTATGAAGGGGTCTCGTGGTCGACTCCAGGGTCGCTCTGTGTCCGGATGAGTGTGGTGTCCAGGCGGGACTTTGGCTGACGTGTGCCCGAGCTGTCACTCTGTGTGTTCATCTACTGTTGTCCCTCTCTTGGCAGAGAGAGAAGCCGAATCCCAATGGCTGCAGGACACGGGCCTGTGGGGCCTCCTTGGCAGCCTGGGCATGAATGGTGACCACCAGGGGCTCTTGTCCACCCTCACACAGACCCAGGTGGCTGCTGTGTGCCGCCGGCTGGACATCTATGCCCGTTCAGCCCGAAGACGCCACAAGGCGCCCGTCAGGGATGTCAGGGACGTCTTTGGTGACTGTGATTCAGGGGTAAGTGGTGTGAGGGTCACAGCAGAGCCTGCCTGCCACCCAGGATCTCTGTGATGCCATCATCTGTCCTGGGGCAGCAGGGTGCATGTGCGTGTAGAGCGCATGTGTGTGCACCTGTGTGTTTCCCTGCATGCCTGTAGGCTCCCATGTTATCCGGGGCCCTCGTCTGCCTGCATGCATCGTCATACCCCACTGTGTGTCCCGGGCGGTCTGGAAGCTTCCATTCTCTCTAGGTAACTCTTCAATAAAGAGCACCAACCCTGTCTGATGCATGGCGCCCCCCGTGTTGGGGAGCAGAACTGCTGCGTAGCTTGTTAAACTGTGGTTTGGGTGGGAACCTCTGCCCCCTAGGTGCACCCACTTCTGGTTCATGACGTGAGCTGCCACTCCATGCACAGTCCATGCAGCCACTCTTCCCCCCACTTCCAGCCCTCCCCCTCCCCTGTCCCACGCTGCCAACCACGGGGGCGAGTTGGTTGACTGTTCCACACAGGGGCAATAATTCCGTTTATGGGGCTGTCAATTGTGGGACTGCAAGGTGAGCCCAGGGAGGGGGATCCAGTTCCAGGATTGAAGGGTATCTAAGGGCGCCTGTCTCAGGGGTGCCCCCAGTCTCCCTCGGGCCAGTCAGATTGGTCTGTCTTTACACTGAGCTGTGTTCCACATCTCCTCCCACCCTGGCCAGCACCTCGGCTGTGATCCTGATCAGAATAATGTGGCTACTGGGCTCCTACTTCAGTATTTCTCGTAGTGGGCAAGACCGCTCCCTGGAGGGCACTGGAATGACCCACGGGCTGCAAAAGCAATACCTACATCTTTTACCTGGATGGTGGGCTAGAGGGCAGACATCTCTCATTGTCAGGAGGCCGCTGAGTCCTCTTCTTTTCTGAAAAGGGTGGTGGTAGACCAAGGAAGGACTAGAACTTACAGTCGAGCCCGACTGGTTTCCGGGGAGTGGAGGCAGTGGTTCCCAGAGTCTGTTCTTCTCCAGACGAACGGTCACCCTAGGTTTTATTTTCATCACTCTTTGCTTGTGGGGAAAGAGACCAACCGTGGCATCTTAGGTGGCCACTCGCCAAAGCAAGATGTAGAACATGATCTTGGTGGATGATGTCATGCCAAGGAGCCTCAATGTCCCCAGGCCCAAGGACACATTCCCTCAAGATGTTCTGTGATAGTTCAACCTGTTCTTCACTCTGCCATGGAGCTGCTCCACTAGCTCCATGGATATAGATTTGCAGGACGTGCAAACTCAAATATGAAATATCCTCTCCTAAACCTCTGTTACTCATGGATGTCCATAGGGATTTCTTGGCTGTAACCTTTATAGAAGGGAGCCCTGGTGGCATCGTGGTTACACGTTGGGCTTCTACCCACAAGGTCGGCAGTTCGAAACCACCAGCCAGCTTGGTGAGAGGAAGATGAGGCTTTCTACTTCTGTACTGGGCTACCATCTTAGAAAAGCACAGAAGCAGTTCTCCACCATCCTGAAGGGTCACCATAAGTCAGAGTCCACTCGCTGGGAGTGAGGCTTGGTTTGGGTCTGGTTTTGAATCTTTGTGGAATCGGATGACCGGGTCTTTCTTTCTCGGCACATCACTTGATGGGTCCAGACTGCCAGCAGCCTTCACGGTAGGACTCAAAACCTCACCGTCACAGAGTCTATTCTGACTTGTAGCAACTCAGTAGGACAGGGTAGGGTTGCCCCTGTGAGTTTCCATGACTTTATAGAGTAGAAAGCCTCCCTTGCCACCTCTGAGCAGTCCCAGGAGCTTGGGCAGATGACCTCACCTCTCTGTGAAGATGGGGCTGGACTGGGTGGGTCTCCCAGGCACTAATCAGGTACCATCTGTAATTAACCAGGAGGGATCTTCAGCGCATGGGGACGCAGGAGTGAAATGGACCATGCTCAGCTCCAGGCTAAGTCAGTATCCGCCAGGTAAGTGGCCTTTGTTCTCCAAGGGCCCTCTGTGACCCATTTCCCTGGCCCTGCAGGCCCCTCACCTTTCCCAGTTGAGAGCTGCAGGAAGGAGTGCTGGAGGAACCAGCGGGGCTTCAGACAGGCCTCTGCCAGTAGGCCTGGGGATCTAAGGCTGGATGTGTGCCTGGACCATGATTGCTTTCTGGGGCCATGCGTCTCCATGGGGAAAATCACTTGCTAGGACAACGGGGTCTGTTCCCTAATCCCGGTGGTCTGGGATGCTGAGTTTGGGAGCCTAAGAACTTGCTTCCTTGGATTATCAACTGAGATCCTGAATCTTCAATCTTTGCTCGTTGGTTGATGTCCAGGTATCTTGGGACATAGCTGGTGCTGACTGCGCTCTGTTCCATTTTCCCAGCAGCAGCACCACTGGAGGGGCCACAGGAGCAGGCCGGAAGGGTGAACGCCTTCAGCATGGACACTGCCTATTCAGAGCAGGTGGCAGCACTGCCCCAGAGGAGCAGGTCACCCCCTGAGAGTACCTGTGCCCGAGGCAAAGGCTCCCTACCGGTGAGGATGCTGCCCAGAGGGTTGGCAGCCAAGCCTGGTCCTGAGGGACCAGCAGAGTCTTGCCCCGCCCTCCTCACTCCCTCCATGCTGCCAGGTGATGGCTGGTGAACTGCCCGGGCACTCCGCTCACACTGCAAATATTCACTAAGTGATGGCCGAGTTTTGGGAAACCTGCAGCTTACAGCCTTTCTGTTAGGGTCTTCTTTGATTTTTTTTGGGGGGGGGCATCACTGCCTCTGGTGGTGGTGGGCGCCACCACCGGATTTGAACTGCCAAGCCCTCAGGCTGCAGTCCCGCACTCAACCACTTACACCACTGGGGCTCAGCCCGGGTCTTCTTTGATTTTAAGCTTAGCAATTCCTTCCACATTTAGCAAACGGATAGCTGTCTAGCTACCTACTGATTGATAGTTATTGATAGATAGCTATTCCCCTCTAGTTGTTTGAATTAATTTTATATTCTGGTGTGAGAGATCTAAATTCTTAACTTTTTTTTTTTTTTTTTGGCATCACTGCCCTCAGGTGGTGGGAGTAGGAGGCCCAGCCTTTGCTCCTAGGAGCTGGAATTGAACCTCCATCCCAGTGGGCCGCAGTCCCGCGCACAGCCACTACGCCACCAGGGCTCAGCCCAATTCTTAACTTTTTTTAATCTTTCAAATTTTACCCCAGTCTGGTTCCTTCAAATTTTAGGATTGCCTCCTTTATACTCAAAGGTTTTGTTTTCTTAAGGGATTTTCCATCTGACTTTATTTTTTTATTTATTTATTTTGGCACCACTTCCCTCTGGTGGGAGGCCCAGCCTAGCTCCTGGGAGAGCTGCTGCTGGATTTGAACCGCCAACCCAGAAGGCTGCAGTCCTGCACACTCAACCACTACACCACCGGGGCTCAGCCCCTGACTTTATTTTTAAATACACTTTCTTCTTTAAAAAAAAAACTAATACATTTTCTGTGGAGATGACAAATATCAGTATAAGGAAACCCAATTACACAAAAAATACTACATCTAGTCTGGGGTAGACATTTATTTTTGGTAACATACATTATGTGGCACTAATGACACAGTACATATAATAAGGTAACTAACATGAAACCACAGAACTGTAACTTTGCCACAGCTGCATGGACGTGGGCATACTTGGAGTTTTAAGACTGCTCAAAGAGTTACCGTGTACAGCTTGAGGAGCACACCTGTACAGCCACCACCCAGGTGCAGGGGAAGAACAAGTCTCTTGTTCTCTCTGGCTCCCCCTCCCCTGCCCTATCAGCACCATGTGCCCCTCCCAGGGGATTCTCGCCTCGGGTTTAATCTCCCCATTATTTCTAAGGGAAGGGGTTCTTCCTGCAGCCCTCTTTCATGTGGCCTGAGAACCCTGAAGAATGTTTTTTCCCCCCCTGAGGAATGTTTTATTGGGGGGGGGCATCTGTGATATAAGACCTTTTCCAGAAGACGGAAGAGAAATAGATGCATTTGAACTGTGGTGTTGGCAACGACGATCCCAAGTGCCACGGACTGCCGGAAGAACACACCGATCTGGCTTGGAAGAAGTACAGGCAGAATGCTCCTGAAAGGCGGGGAGGGGAGTCTTCGCCGTGCCTACTTCGGACACGTTGTCTGGAGAGACCAGTCCCTGGAGAAGGCCATCGTGCTTAGTACAGTAGAGGGACAGCAGGAAAGAGGAAGGCCTTCGACGAGACGGATGGACACGGGGGCTGCCCGGCCTGGGTCAGAACAGCTGTGAGGAGGTGCAGGACAGAGCGGTGTTTCCTTCTACTGGACACGGTCCGATGGAACAGCCTTGACCACACCGAGCAACCACCGGGGAAGGCTGCCTGGGTGTTGAAACGGCTAAGTCCTCCGCCGCTGAGGCTGCGATCCTTGGTCTTCACCAGCAAGTGCTCCAGTAGCAAGCCAGGTTTTGTCAGCCAGCATATTGCAGGCTCCATCCTGATGCCCCGTTCTTCAACTTCTAGTTCCACTTCCCTGATGATTTGCTCAGATGCACATGGTACACTCCCCCGGCCCCCCCCCCCAAAAAAGTCTAAGTACTGAGTTTTTGCTCCTAGAGCATCAGAGACAAGGAGTTCTCAACAGAGCTTTGTTTTCCAGCCTTGGTGGTTTGCTGCCCCCATTTCCCTGTGAAGTGGAATGGTAGCAGTGGATGCTGACAGACAGACACATCTAGAAAACTCTCCTCCTGGCCAGGCCTTGTACCGAGCAGATCACATCCTTAAGTCATTGCAACTGCAATGTGGGTGGTTGTCTGTATGTGTTATCTGATCCATTCTGCCCCAACAACGCTGGGAGACAGATGCTTTTATAAACCCCATTTACAGAGGAGCAAATGGAGAGGCATAAAGGTGTGTCATTTCCCAGCACTCACAGGTGTCCTGGATTTGAACTCGGAAAGTAGGTCTCCTACCCTTACGCCCACCACTCGGTTGCACAGTGGCCTTGCTCCGAGTGGTGGGGCGGTCAAACCCTCCAGGCTGAGGTAGAGAAAGCTGACCCTCCCCTTTGCCACCCCTGCCCACAAGGCTGCCGGGAGCTGCCTGCAGAACCCATGCTGGCCTCTAGTCCGCGCTGGAGGGCAGCAGTTATTTGCCATCAGAGGACGTGGCGCAGTGGGCGCTGTGGATGGACTCCAGGTTTCTCCTGTTAGAATTGTCTTGGTCCTTGGCGTCACACAATAGAGGAGTTTCAGGTTTGATACAGGCGCCCTCAGGGCACCCAACCACACGTGGAAACCTGAGGCCGAGAAACTCCAGCACTGCCGGCAGAGGAGCAGCTGGCAAGAGAGGGCTAGAGAACAGAGGTGGCCTCCCAAATCTGGCTTTTCAGGGTCCTCGGCTGGGAGGCGTGGTCAACGGAAGTGGTTGACCTCATTGGCTGAAGTAAGCCCACCTGACCTAGATTGGGGCCCACCCAGATGTCCCACCCCCTTCTTGGTTTAGAACCTGAATTTGGAACTTGCCCAGTAGACAACTTGGTCCCTGTTCTGACTACCGAACAGAGTGGCAGAGGGTAGGGACAGGTGGGTGACGGCTTAACAAGTACAGAGAAGAGGTCCAGGGAGCCAGCCCTCTCCCCCACCCCGATGTTGGAATGCCCGTCTCAAAAGCAGCTTCTGTATTGGAGCCTTAGTGTGTGTGTGTGTGTGTGTGTATTGGGGGGGAGAGGGCAGGGAGAGAGGGTCAAGAGAGCGCATTCTATGGTTCGCTCTTGGCATGCATTCTGGGGGTTACAGATGGGGAGGGAGAGGCGCGGGGTGCCAGCCAAGTCTTAAGAAGAGGAGCTTAGGGTTGCGTCTGGGGCCATTTCGAGACCCTGTTTTTCGTTCCCGCCCTAGAAGTTTCGAATCCCCACGGGCAGACTGGGCTTGACGCGGATGGGAGACTTGTCCTCGCAGGACATGAAGAAGATCCGCCCGCTGGCCCTCATCGAGCTGACGGCGCTCTGTGATGTGCTCGGCCTGGACCTGAAGAGCAGCAAGGCGGGCAGGCGGAGAGCCACAGGTCGGCTGTCCCCGTGCTGTGGTCATTGCGTGCAGGGGGGCTAACGGCGCCCCCAAACCCCGCACCGGGAGGGTTCTTTCGCCAATACATGATTCCCGTCCTGGTGGTCCGCTGTAAAGTCGGGTCCGACCCACAGAGACCCCGTAGGACAGAGCAGGGCCGCCCCGTGTCGTCTTCTAGGCGTGGTGATCTCTACGGAGCAGATTGCCTCGCCTTTTCTCTCTCGGGGCGGCTGGTGCCTTCGAACTGCCGACCTTTGGGATTAGGAGGCGAGCTTTTAACCGTTCAGCTCAGCCACGGGAGCGCCTGAAAACATGCTTAAAACCAAAACAAGCCAACCCCCAAATCTACTTCCCAGTCAGTTCTGACTCACAGTGACCCTCGAGGGCAGAATCTAACCACCCCTGTGGGTTGTCCGGGACAAGGCACATAAAGCCTCCCCGTCCTCTCCGGTTGCAGCTCCATTGGAACCCCCTCTGTCATCGCCAAGCTCCTTAGCTTCTCTAGCCCGGGATTCCCGTTCCAGGGATTGTGTGTTTCTGCCTGTGCAGCTACTGTAACTCCTGCTCACTGAAGAACATTTGAAAAATAGAGTAAAACACACACACAATGATTCAGATACAAGCACTGTGGATTTGTGAGCACCTCATCTCCCAATGTTTTCATATGGATGCGCAGGTGGTTTTTTTTTTTTTTTTTACTTCAAAGTATAGAATTACAGACATTTCCCACGAGTGTCCCTGTCAGCTGTGGCCCCAATCCTGCTACATTACCAGCAAACACTCACAAAATCCAATGACTTAAACCAGGGGTGTCGAACTGGCTGCTTGTGGGTTGTGAGGTGACTTTTTTGTGACCCACGATGCCCTGAAATAAAATTAAATTTAGGGCTGAGTCCTGGTGGCATAGTGGTTATGTGCGGGACTGCAGCCCACTGGGTTGGTGGTTCAAATCCAGCAGCAGCTTTCCAGGAACCAGGCTGGTCCTCCTACTCCCACCAGAGGGCAGTGATGAAAATAAAATAAAATGAAATGAAAAATTTTTTAAATTGTTCTGAAGAAAATAGCACTTAGGGGAGATGGAGGCAAAACCATACACCTCATTCCCTCCTAAACTACTGGAGGCCAGTAAAGTCCCAAAGTCAAAGTTGCTCATTTTAATTGAGTTTGACACCCCTGGTCTAAACCACGAACTCTTTATTCTTATTCGCGGGATTGTCGGCACCCTGGGGGCTGGCCGATCTAAGCGGGGCTGGGGGCCAAGCTACAGACAGGCTGGGGTTAGGGGTCCTCCTGGCTCCATCAGACCAACTGGAGCCCCTGTTTTCCAGGAGGCCCTGGGAGGGACAGAAAGGCAAGCCTACAATACCACACAATACAACACGACATCCCAGGAGGGCCCGCTGGCCTCACAGAGACGTCTTTCACCTGTTCAAGCTGAAACGAAGAGGCGGGCAGCACACACAGCTTCTCAGGTGGAGAGACCTGAAAGTTCCCATGGCAGAGGGCATGCTGGCAGGGAGGGGCAGTGGATTTCAAGCAATATTATCATTTACCACCAGCGGTTCTCAACCTGTGGGTGGTGACCCCTTTGGGGGATCGAACAACCCTTTCACAGGGGTCACCTAAGACTATCAGAAAACACTATTTTTGATGGTCTTGGGAACCAAGACTCAGTTCCCCTATCCATCTCTAGGGGGGTCCACCCACATGCAGATTTATGCCCACAGATGAGTGCCCAGCGTGAATACTGTTACCCATGCTACACCATGCTTCAAGACAAAATTTCCTTTTCATTAGAAATAACTATTTCACAATATATCATTACCTATTGCTTCTGTGATTAATCACTATGCTTTAATGATATTCAATTTTGTGTGTGTGTGTGGCATCACTGCTCTGGTGGGAGTAGGAGGCCCAGTTTTGCTCCTGGAGAGCTGCTGCTGGATTTGAACTGTCAACCCTGTGGACCACAGTCCCGCACACAACCACTAGGCCACCAGGGCTCAGCAATGATATTCCATTTGTGACAATGAAAATACATCCTGCCTATCAGATATTTACATGATGATAACAGTAGCAAAATGACAGCTCTGAAGTAGCCATGAAAATAATTTTACCGTTGGGGGGGTCACCACAACATGAGGAGCAGCATTAGGAAGATTGAGAACCCCTGCTTTACCACAATCGTTAAACATTCGTTGAAAGCCTGGCTTCCTCCTTGTGACTGTCCTGATTTGCACACATTTAACCCTTGGCTGGGCAGTTTCCCCTGTTTCACTTTCATATGCAACACCATGGCTATTGTGATACTCAGAACTGTGGAAGCATCTTAGATTATTGTAGGATGTGCTTGTTCATCAGGTGGCTCACGGAGCTCATTTTCACATGGCCTGACAACCTTAGGGAACATTTCACTGAGTGTACCTACGGAGTGCTGTTGGCATAGTGGTTATGAGTGGGGCAGTGATACACGTGATCAGTGGTTCAAAACCACACAGTAGCTCCTTGGGAGAGAGAACCACGGGGTGTCACAATGAATCAGCATCGACTCGGTGGCAGTGGGTGGTACGTGGCATCTCCCGTCGGTCTGAAGGAGCCCGGAGGGGGTGTGGGTTTCACGTGGGGCTGTTTGTGCTAAGGTCAGTTGTTCGAAACCTCCACTGCCTTGAGAGAAAGATGAGGCTTTCGTTTCCCACGAATCTCTAGGGTCTGAGGGGTGGGGCGGTGAGGGGATTTGAGAAGCAAACGATGAATTTTGGAGGAGGAGGGAGCACTAGATCTGATTGTGATGATGTACACACAACTCTTTTTAAAAGCGATGTAACCATGGATGCATGGGATATTTAAATACTATATCAAGAAAACCACTGAGGAAAAGGGTGCCAAGCTTGACCAAGGGTTACTCTGGGTGGAGGAGAGAGTTGTTGCTTGGGGGTGGGGGGGATTGAGTGTATGTCAATGGTGATGGGATCTTTTTGGAAAGGGTGCCAGTAATGGTTGTAGAAGACGAAGAGTATATTCAGAAGCACTGGATTATACATGTAGAACGTGTGGAATTGAAGAATGTTTTGTTGTGTGTGTTTTTGCCGCAATGGGGCGGAGGGGTTACATGAATAACCATGAGTACAAGAAAGAAGAAAATGTTCCAGAATCAAAAGTGGTGATAATTGTACAACTCTTCTTGACATGATTGAACCACTGAATTGCATGACATATGCATGAAGTGATAATAAAACTATTTTTTGAAGAGAGGGAGGAAAAGTGACAGTCTCAGAAACTCGCCGGGGCAGTTCTACCCTGCCCTATAAGGTTATTTACTCTCAGTTGCCCTTGACTCGATGGCAGTGAGTGAATTTCTCCATTTATGGTGATTTGTCTGTTCTTCCAGTTGTGAGAAATCTGGTTGGCTTTACATTGAGTTGCAATCCATAGTGAAGGTTGTAGTCTTGGATCTTTATAAAGCTAGTGCCTCAAATTCTCAGTTTCAGCAAGTAAGGATATGGCTGATCGCAGGCTATTAGTGAGGCTTCTGTCAATTTAATTTTGTTTTGTTTTGTTTTGTTTTTGGGGGGATGGGTTCTGTCAATTTAATTACTTCATTATTCTTCGCATAATCTAGCTCCTCCAGTTTCTTGCTCAGCATATAGATTCAAAATGAATGGTGAATGGATACAACCCTGACACACATCTTTTCTGATTTTAAATCAAGTACTCTTTTGTCTATGTCCAGGTTGCACCATGAACGTCGTCAGGTGTTTTTGAATTCCCTTTCTTCAAAATGTTACGCATAGATTGTTGTAATCCACGTAGTCAAATGGCTTTCTATGTCAATAAAACACAAGCTTCAGCCAAGTTCCCTCTCACAGCAGCAAGGATATCCCTAGTTCCGTGTCCTCTTACAAATCCAATGTGAATTTCTGGCAGCTCCATGATGCTATCCTGCTGTAGTCATTTCTTAAATTATCTTCAACAAAATTTTACTTGTATGTGGCATTACTGATACCATGTAACCATCGTCATATTCTGCTAGACCACTTTTCTTTGGACACAAACACGGATCTCTTCCAGCCCACTGGCGTGGTAGCTGTCTTTCACATTCCTTGGCATAAACTTGGAATTCAACAATTGTTGAATTATTTCCGTTGGTATTCCACAAACTCCTGGGGACTTTAATGTTTTTCATTACTACCTTCCCTGCAGCTTGGATGTCTTCCTTCAATACCATTGATCTTTAATTGTAAGCCACCTCTTGACTGACTGAGTGTTGACCAGTTCGTTTGGTACAGTGACCCTGTGTATTCCTTCCATCTTCTTTTGATACTTCCTGCATTGTTCCATATTTTGCTCACAGAATCCTTCAATAGCACAGCTCAAGGCTTGAACTTTTTTCTTCAGTTCTTTCAGCTGGAGTTCTTTCTTTCCCTTTTGGTTCACGAACCCCAAGTCTATGCACTTCATTAGAAAACTTTATTTTGTCTTCTCAAGGTGTTCCTTGCTATTTCTCTTTTGGCTCTTAGACTTCATCATTTCATCCACTTACTTTGGGTACTGTACACTCAAGAGCAAGTTTCACAGTCTTCTCTAATATCCTCTTTGTTCCTTTCATTCTTTCCTGCCTTTTTAGTGGCATTTTGCTTTCTTCGATGACGATGTCCTTTACGTCATCCCACAGCTCATTGGGCTTGGTCCTTTGTGTTCAATACATCTTTGAGACAGTCTCTAAATTCAGATGGAAAATACCCAAGTTTATTATTTGGCTCTTGTGAATTTGCTTCAGCTTCAAGCTGAACTTGCATATCAGCGATTGATGATTCGTCCCACAGTCAGCTTTGTTCAGGCGGATGGGAGCGTGCTTTCCCATTGTCCCATCGACATAGCCAGTTTGCGTCTGCGTAGCCCGTCTGGCAAGGTCCACATGCAGAGCTGCCGTCTGTATTGTTGGAAAAGCGTTTTCCATGAAGAAGTCATTGGTCTTGCACAATTCTGACATGCAACCCCACCGCTTTGTTACTATCACCAATCTCACCTTTTCCTACTGATGCTCGAATTTCCAACTTTTAAATTCCAGTTGCCAGTAGTCATCAGCACACCTTAAGGGCCTGTTGGATCCATTTCAGACTGAAGGAGTTGGTAGACATCCGTACAGCCTTCATCATGGGCTGTAGTGGATGGGAGGCACATGTGAATGATGATTGTATTAACGAGTCCTTTTTGTAGGCCTGTAGATATTATTCTATCAAAGACAGCATGGTAGTGCAAGATGGATCTTGAAATATTCTTTTGGAGATGAATGTGATGCCACTTCTGTTGAACTCGTCATTCCCAGGCAGTTTCTGGAATAGTTAGTCATAAGAATATCTGATTCGGGCTGAGCCCCGGTGGCGTAGTGGTTGTGCGCGGGACTGCAGCCCACTGGAATGGAGGTTCGATTCCACCTCCACAGAGCAAAGGCTGGGCCTCCTACTCCCAACACCCGAGGGCAGTGATCCCCCCCCCCCCCAAAAAAAAGAATATCTGATTCAAATCGGCCCACCCAGTCCATGGCAGCTCACCAGTGTCTGGGATAGCAATCTTCGCGTGTTTCATTTTGATGTCTTTTGATTTTGCTAGATTTATCCTTTTGTCCACTCCATAGTGTTCTGATTGCTCGTGGCTAGTTGCAGCTGCTTCTTCTCATATTGACTCGTGCCCCATCAGAAAATGGAAATCCCCAAAGCTTTGCTCCATTCAAGTTATGAAAGCCCACTCTACTTTGATGAGGCAGCTCTGGCAATGAGACTGGTTTTCTCTGGTTTCTCACAGGAAGGCCTCATCTTCTGGCGCCATATTGGATAACGTCCCACTGCTATTCATATGACTTGCAGGGGCCAGCCTCTTGGGAGGAACCCTGGTGGCGTGGTGGTTATGCACCGGGCTGTGATCCTTATGGTCTGTAGTTTGAAACTACCCCCTGCTCCAAAGGAGAGAAACAAAGACAGTCTACTCCCATAAAGTATCATAGTCTTGGAAGTTCACAGTGGCATTTCCATACTGCTCTCTAGGGCCATTTTTGCCTTCCTTAGGAGAACACTGCCTCCTCCGTTTTCCTAGTGTGTCCCTCACCTGGAAGCTCGGCTGAAGCCTGTCCACTTCATGGGTGGCCATGCTGGCATTTGAAACACCGGTGGTGCAGCTTCCAGCATCTTGGTGACATGCAAGCCACCACAGTATAACAAACCGATAGAGAGGTGGTGGGAGGAAGGAGTCGGTGTGTACGATAGTGTATGAGGGTGTTCAATTCACATCCTGATCAACCATGTGCGCTATGATTTCTTTCTGACCAGATTAGACGTAACATGATTTAGGCAAGTAGGATTCGAAATCTAATGGAGGGGGCGGGGGGAGAAAGAAGGTTGTAGGAAAGAGTTGGAGAGAGGGATTTTCCAGAGAAGACCCAAAGGCAAGAGGGTGGAGAAGGCCTGGGAGACACAGGTCTCAGCAGCGGAGCCTAGGGCTGCCAAGCTCAGTGCTCCCCCTCAGATGGCTGTGACACACGGCATCCAGTATCCCTCCTCCAGCTGGGGTTTCTGCTCTGTGGTGTATCCGACTCGTTCTTTAATGGTAAGGCAAAGTGTTCATCTCCAGGGATATGGAGATGTTTGGCCTTGGCTCCTCTCCAAGGAGTTCCCAGCCCTTACGAGGGGCAAAGACTGCCGTCCATCTGCCCGTGAGCTCATGCGGCTTAGAGCCCACTTGCGATTCCAGGAGGTGAGCTCTCCTCTGTCCTCTTGACTTCCTGCAGAAACGCACCTTTTCGGTGTGCCCCTCGATGTCTTGCTGGAAGCCGACCGCAGACTCGTCCCTGGCACCCAGGTCCCGCTGGTCCTTCGAGCTGTAAGTCGTCCCGTACTTGAGTCTCCCAGGGCTTCTTGAGAGGCACCACTGTTGGGAGGGGCAGTGTAGAGGGGTCAGAGAGGGGTTCTCGGGAACCCAGGGAGAACTGGGCTTGACTCTTGGCTCTGCAGTTCTCCTAGAAAGGCTTGGGATGAATTGTTGGATCCCAGTAAACATCCCTGTCAGCATCTGTCAAGAGGGCTTACAAATAACAATCGTGTATTCCTCCTATGGTGCAGTTAATGAGACAAACATGCATGTCAAGTTGGCCACACAAACAGTAGCTGGCTCTTGGAAATGGTCCAGAAAGCTGTCATGCTTCTCTGAAGCCAGAAGGAACCCCTCTTGCTGGGTTTTCCTGGGCAGCTGACGCTCGGGTTTGAACCCCAAGTTGGAATCACAACAGGAGCCCAGGTGATGTTGTGCTGAGGCATCAGGCTGAGAACTGCTAGGCCTGCAGTGTGCACTCGGCACTGGTCCTCGGGGTGGGGTGAGAGACAAGGCTTTCTCTCTCATACGGGTTTGCAGTCTAGGAAACCCACAGGGCCAGTTCTGTCCTGCCTATTGGGTCACTATGAGTCAGAAGCCACTCGAGGGGAGTGAGTTTGAGTCTGGGGGTTGGCATCATGGCTGGTTGCAATGTTGTTTGGTTCTCTCTCTCTCTTTCTCCAAGTTGCTGTCCTGTTTGGAAAGCAGAGGGCTGGACATGGAAGGCATCCTCAGGGTGCCAGGATCCCAGGCCAGGCTCAAGGTAAGTCTTTGGCTTCTCCTTCCTGGTGGTGGCGACATTTCTCGGGCCTCCAGAACCAAGCAGCACTGGGGCTTGTCAGGGTTCTGCCTCTGCTCTCTGTCAGGCTGCAGGATTCTGGAGAACTTGGAAGGGCAGAGAGGGTCAAAGTGTGCCCCTCAGACTGACTTGTGGAAGGTGGGGCAGGCTCGCCAGTGGAGGGCTTCAGGGAGGAGTGTCTATAGGCCCTGTAGGTCCCCGTGCCCCCAACTGGCAGAATGGGGGTGGGTGGAAGGGGCCCTGGGGGCAAGTCCAGGGGCCACCAGGGGAAGGGGGCACAGAGGAATGACACCCCAGGACACCATGAGAGCAGAAGGTGCTTGACTGAGGCAGCCCGACCAGACCAGGTGGCTATTTCATCTTGAGATGGGAGGGGTGTGATTGAAAGTCACCCCACTCCAGGTGCTCATAAGAGGCAGCAAGGAGACATAATCTGGACACTGCCCAGCCATGCCCCTGCTCAGCTTGTCCTCGGTGGCCATCTGCTCCTTGGGGTCCACTCCACCAGGGAAGTGTGCTTGTCATTCCCTAAGACCCTTGGGCAAAGGCCACTGAGATTGAAACCTCCGTCCCCCAGGGGCTGGAACAGAAATTGGAGAGAGACTTCTACGCGGGCCTCTTTTGCTGGGATGAGCTCCTTCCCAATGATGCCGCTGATCTGCTGAAAAGATTCCTGCGCCAGCTGCCAACACCTCTGCTCACGGCTGAGTACCTGCCCGCCTTCGCCCTGCTGCCCAGTAAGCCAGGGACTGGGGCTGCGGCCCTGCCCTGGGTGGGAGGGGTATGGTGGAGAGGCAGGGGATGACTGCTTCTGTGCTCTGAGCCCCATGGGGTGGCAGAGAACCTGGGAGAGGGGTCAAGTATGGTTCATGTACCCCAGGATTCACTGCCGCCCCTCCCCTGGAGCAGCTCCCATCACTGTGTTCCTGTCTGAACTGCTCACGATCCACAGAGGACAAACCCAGCTCCTTCTGTTCTCAGAAAGTTCACTAGTTCAAATACCACCTCCCCCACCAACACACACCCTCTGCTCTCTGTGTGTGTGTGTGTGTGTGTGTGCGCACATGTGTCTGAGTGAACTTGTGTGTTGTATGCACACATATGTGTGTACACGGGTTTCTCACGAAGCTCATGGAGGGAGCCTCTGCACCTGCATGGCGCAGGGCTCTTTCTCAGTTGACACTATCTCCCCCCCCCCCACACACACACACATACACACACATGGCCCCAGGCCTTAGGATGAAGGGGTTCTTGACTGTCCTGGACACAGGGCCTCCAGATGGAGGGAGGGGGTCCCTGAGCCACCCATGGAGACAGAGGCCCCCTGTTTTCCTCAGACATCCCAGACCTGAAGCAGCGCCTGCAAACCCTCCACCTACTCATCCTGCTGCTCCCGGAAGCCAACCGGAACACCTTGAAGGTAAAGGTGGCCACCAGCTCCCTCTGTACCCACTCCCATCCCCACCCCACCCCCCACAGCCCACCACCACAGCCACAGCTCAAAGTGCCCTCAGTCAACACTCACGACAAGCACTGGGTGCAGGGCTGCCAGCGCCAGCTCTCCCAAGGCATGTGTCCTACGCAGAGAAGTTGGGTCTGAAGCAGAATCATGGCTCTGGAGACTGTGTCACTGAAGTCCATCCATTCTGTCTCACTACGACGGTGTCACAGGGGAGCGGGTGCTGTGTCCAAATAAATTGGGGGACAAAGTCAGGGCTATCTCTCTCTGACAGGACGGCTCAGAGTCGGCCACATGTGGAGGTGCCCTGAGTTTCCCAGTGGCTTCCGGAGACAGCACGTCCCAAACATGCATGCTCCACAGCCATTTTTATTGTGGGGAGCAGTGCCTAGGGGGAGGAGGACAGGAGGGGCAGTTTGGGAATATAGGCCCTGAGGGAAGTCCCTCTGTGTGCTGTTGGAGCGGGTGTTCGGGGGCTAGGTCTCAGCCTTGACCTTGCTCCTTGCGCCATCCCTGGTGTCTCTGGGTCAGACTCAAGATGAACTCCTCGAGCGAAGGTGTGCAGATGCCCAGTAACCCTGGGACCTTGGTCTGGTGCAGATGGTGGGGCCCCAAGAAGCTTTCGTAACCAGATAGAACTGGGATGGTTCTCTTGTGCCTCGATTCTGCCTGGAGAAACCCATCTGTGTGTGTGTGTGTGTTTACTTTTCAGTAAGCCAAAAGTAACATGTAAAGGTGTTTTGTGTGGTTCAGGAGCACCTTCCACCTGTCCCCACTTGCACATCAGGCTGTTTGGGAGGGGGGGGGGCGGGGCCATGTCTGGAATGTGCTGGAATGCAAGGAGGCTCTGTGCCCTTCCCCAGGTGCTCCTGGAGTTCCTTAGGAAGGTGGTGGCCCGGGAACAGAGCAACAAGATGACGCTGCGGAGTGTGTCCATGGTGATGGCCCCCAGTCTCTTCCTGCCCTACGGGTGGCCTCCCAAACTCCCCCAGGGCAAGGAGAAGCAGCTGACCGAGGGGGCTGCCCAGGTGGTGCAGCTGATGGTGCACTACCAGGAGCTGCTGTGGACGGTAGGTGCTGCCGGCGCCAGGCGGCAGGGAGGGAGTGTCGTGCCTCTGACTCCAGGGTCACTGTGCCATCCTCTGGAACCCTGTGTAGGTTCCTGTCCCCCTGCAGCCTGCTCCCTAAGTCTGAGGACCAGCCTCTGTCAGCTCCTACATCCAGGCTGCAGCTCCTTCCTCCCCCGGCCTTAGTGCCGGAGAGGAGTCTTCATGTTCTGTCTCCCTGACACACCGGCAGACACCCCCTGCTCTCTGCTGTGTCCTGGGTAGCGGGTGTCATCTGAGCCCCCACGAAGAATCCCCCCACACCCGAGCTTGACTGACGCAGAGGAAACCCACCCTAAGACAGAGGCTGGAGCCAGAACCACCCTGATCCACCCTGAGCCTTGTCCCGTCATGTCAAAGCAAGAGCAGAGAGACACCCTCTGTGAGGTGAGCACTCAAGTTGTGCTGAAAGGGGAGGGTGGCCTTCCCAGTGGAAAACCCCTCCAGCCCTTGAACTTCACAAAGATAAGAGGGACCACCCTGTCGCAGAAATGAAAGGCTGCTCTCAACATTGCATGTGTCTGACCACCCTGGGGGCGAGGGAGTGTCCATGGTGGGTGTCTTCCATCTCTCCAATGTCAATTCAATAGGAAGCATGTTGGCTTTTTCTTTTACAATCATTTTATTGAGGGTTCTGACAACTCTTATCGCAATCCATACCTCCGTGCATTGTGTCAAGCACATTTGTCCATCTGTTGCCAACATCGTTCTCCAAACGTTTTCTTTCTACTTGAGCCCTTGGTATCCATCCCTCGTTTTTTCCCCTCCCTTCCTAACCCTCCCTCGTGAACCCTTGATAATTTATCATTTTTTTCATGTCTTATACTGACCAATGTCTCCCTCCACCCATTTTTCTGTTGTCTGTCCCCCAGGGAGGGAGTTATATGTAGATCATGGTGATTGGTTTCCTCTTTCTCCCCTCACCCCAACCTTCTCCTTACCCTCCTGGTATCACTATTCTCATGATGGATCCTGAGGGGCTTATCTGTCCTGGATTCCCTAGAAACATGCTGGCTTTTTAATACTTTTTATTATAGGGATTTTAATTTTTGTTTTGTTTTGGTTTTTTTTTTTGGGGGGGAGAGCATCACTGCCCTCAGGTGGTGGGAGTAGGAGGCCCAGCCTTTGCTCCGTGGAGCTGGAATTGAACCTCCATCCCAGTGGGCCGCACAACCACTACGCCACCGGGGCTCAGCCCAGGGATTTTAATTTTTATGTGAAAAATGCTTCCATACCTTCCATTAAAAGCTCCAGTCCACATAGCCCCCACCCCTCCCATTGCCCAGTCATGCGGATTCACGTGTTAGAGAGCAGGGTTTTCGTAGCTGTAGTCACTGAAGCGGATCGCTGGGGTTTCCTGGGTTTGAACTGCCAGCCTTTAGATCAGTAGCCAAGTAAGCACACATCTTTTGTGCCACATCTCCTCACTCCCACGCCAAGGCACCTTCCCAGCCGCCTCTTATTTCAGTCTCACTCCGCTAGACCCCGGGCAGCCGGGACCCAAACCCCTCTCTGCCTTCAAATCCCGGAGCCCCTGACCCTGTCTATGCTGGTTCTGACTCTACTAAGGGCCCGGGCCCGTGGGAATTCTCCAGCGCAGGCCTGGCTGGGTGCCTGAGTCAAACTGACCCTCTCCAGACGTGCCCTTGCCATGAGCACCTGTCCCACACAGCACTAGCCTCCAGCCTGCTCCCTAAGTCTCAAGACCACCCACTCAGTAGCCCCTCTCTGGGTTAACTCCCCTCTCCTCCCTCCAACCAGGTTCGAATCCAGGTGCAACAGGTATGCAGCGTCAAATCCGTGTGTGTGTGTGTGTGTGTGTGTGTGTGTGTGTGTGTAGGGGGCGGGACCAGGGAGGAGGCCGCCGTGACCCTGCCTCCCCCCACCCCCCACCCCCGCCACCCTGTTAAGATTCCATTCTGTCTGGCCAGGTCGCCGCCTTCTTGGTGGCGCAGGTGCGCAAACTGAACGACAGCAGCCATCACCGGCGCTCCCAGCTCTGCGACAGGGCTCTCAAGACGTGGCTGCGGAGGGTGCACGCAGACCGGGACGGGGCGGGCGATGAGTCCGAGGTGAGTGCCCCGGTGGGCAGAGGAGGCAGGGACGGGGTGACGTCGCGAGGCTCCGGGGTGCCGGGCGGGCGCCTCGAAGCGCGCTGCTGCTGTGGAGCACCAGAGGGCGCGCAGCCGGAGGAAGAGGAGGAGGGGAGAGAGGGGGAAGAGGAGGAGGAGCACTGATGGGCCGGGAGGGCCTTGCCCAGGCCCCATCATTCCCCCTGCCCCTTCCTTCAGGATTTCCACGTGTGCGGGTCCGAGGGGTGGGAAAACAGGGTCGTTTGTGGCGTGAGGGATAAAGAGGTAGCAGGGGGCCAGGAAGAGCCGTCCACAAAGAACGAATGAGCCTGGGAGTCGTCTTGAACACGGGGGTCCTTATCCGAGTTCAACCAAACCCGATGCCGACTGACCTGTCCGGGTCAGGGCAGATCTGTGGGATGTGACTGTTTTTGCTCCAGGAGCTAGTCGGACTCCAGGTTGGACTTGACCTCCGACCTGCAGGCTAGCAGCTCAGAGCCATCACCGTTGACACACTCAGTGATGCTCTTAAGGTTCAAAGCAACCCAAGACGAGACACACGGCCCTGGGTCAACTCTGACGCACAGCGACGCTACAGGATGGAGTGGCACTGCACCCTGGGGTTTCTCAGTCTGTGACTCTTCTTAAGGACAAGAAGCCGCATCTTTCTCCCACAAAGCAGCTGGTCGTTTTGAACCACTGACCTTGAGGCTAATAGCTCTCTACATCCCCAGAGCTCTTAATAAAGCCCAGGACAGGGCTGAGCCCCGGTGGCGTAGTGGTTGTGCGCGGGACTGCGGCCCACTGGGATGGAGGTTCGATTCCGGCTCCCAGGAGCAAAGGCTGGGCCTCCTACCCACCACCAGGGCAGTGATGCCTAAAAAAAAAAAAATAAAAAAAAAAATAAAGCCCAGGACATAGAAGGTGGCCGATGTGATGCCTAGGCTGTGTGTGATGGGTGTGGGTACCGAGGACCAACACAGATAGTGTGGGAGCAGAGCATGCACTTGTGTAGCCTGTGTGTGCACATATAGATGCATGTGTGTTTTCCTCGGTATTTCTGTGTACACATGTCGGGGCATGGGTATGTGTGGACATGACACAATCTATGCCCACATGGGTCGAGTGTACTTGTGTGTGGTTTGGAGCCTGGATGGGTCTCGGTGCTGTGTCAGTACCAGGGGTGTGTTCACACACCTGCACTTGGCATCCAGGAACGCACTGGGTGCATGGAACCTTCTTCCTTCTCTCTGCAGACTCCCAGCGTGGCCAAGATCCACGTGCCGTGGCCCACCAAGGGCCCCATGGAGGTGCTTCTGACCCACAACACCAAAGTGGCCCATGTGCTGAGAGAGCTCTCAGCGCCCTTCAACCCCGAGTCACAGGGCCAGGAGGACAGTGAGGGTACCCACAGCCACCTTCCTTGGTAAGTGGCACCTCCCCGGGCTGACCTCTATCCCTGCAGGATGTGGGTGGGGGCCTGGGGAAAATTGAGCCCTCAGAGCTGAGGGCCACCAAGGGGAGGGGAGGAGTTGCACTCACCACTGTCCCAGCCTGTGGCCTTTCCCTTTCTGGAGTGGTTAGAAATGGACTCCCCCAACCTTCAAGTGCCTCCAGGCTTTGAGTCTCCACAGGTAGATGATGAACAATTACTCTGGGCTGGGGAGCATGTGGAATGCTAGCATTGCAAAGAACAGAGAGAAGCCCTGGCCCGACAAGCTTGCCCAGGAAGACACAGACATGGAGCAAATAACCGCAAAATAAATATTAAGTTTTCACTGTGCTAGGCTCTATAAGAAATATAAAGATCAGGTGTGCATGTCAACTCAGACACCTGGTACAATCTGGGGGTGTGGAAAAGGTTTCTAAGCTGAAAATAGCATGTGCAAAGGTCCTGAGGCAGCAAGGGGCACGGCATCACCCGTGAGCTGAAAGAAGGTCAGTGGAGCTGATGCATGTCCATCATCCCAGGAAGCAGGAGACAGCCAGAACTCTTACTAGTCCTGTGTTCAGCCAGGTTGACTAGAGAAACAAACTCAGCGACACTCATTTATGTATAAGAGAGAGTTTTACATCAAGAAGGCATTATAGACCAAGCAAGTCCATAAATACTCCTCCATAAACCCCTCTTCAGACTCACACAGCCATGCTGCAGAATGCAGGAAGATCGCAGGCTAGTGGGTACAGGGTTGAATGGATCCAATGGCGGTGCCCATATCACAGGGCTCATGTGCGTCTCAGCGTGGCTTGCAGGTGAAGGTGAAGGTGGAGAGAGAGAGAGAGGTTCCCAGGACCCTTTTTATGAGTAGGTCACACAGGGTGTGACCTGATTGGAAAGTTAGACTCCACCCACCCCTACACTTTTATATCTTCAAGTTGACATCAAACAGTGTAAGTACCACAAGGCTTCTGAATGGAGGTGGCCCCATAGATTTTGAGATTGCCAGCCCTTAGCCAGGGTCTATTTGAGTCTTTTTGTGCACAAATTAGAACAATCAGCCAGGGAAGGAAATGTTCTTACCAAGAGTCACACAGGAAATTGGGGCCCAATCCTGGAATTGGACCTGAGAGAACAATAAGAATCCCACTGTGTTAGTCCGGGTAGAGTAGAGAAACAAATCCATAGACACACATATGGATATAAGGGTATGATTTATATATAAGAGCAATTAAGAAAGTATCCTGGGCTGAGGCCCAGTGGCCCAAGTGGTTGAGTGTGGGAATGAGGCCCATGGGCTTGGCAGTTCAAATCCAGTGGCAGCTCTGAGGAACAGCGCTGGGTAGCTCCCATGACCACCAGAGGGCAGTGATGCCCCCCCCCAAAAAAAAACAATAAAAAGGAATCATCCCAACCCAGTCCAGTACAAAGTAACAAGTCCGATATTAGCTCACATGTCCATTACCAGTCTATAATGTCTCCTTCCAACTCACGAAGTCACAGACCAGTGGGTGCAGTGTCCCAGCAACAGCAGGGGTCCTCTCATGGCTCCTTGTTTCCAGGGCTTAGGGGCCATCAACAGCATCCAGTGGTGGTAGAAGCAACTCAGCCCTGACAGGGGTCTCCAGGTGGCTTCTCCAACTTCAGAGGTCTGGTTCCACCAGAGCAAGGCCGTGTGGGTCCTCCTCTGGCTCCTGCAGGTCCTCAGATGCTGCCATCTTGTCTTGTCCGTAGTTCGTTGTCTCTGAGACTGACTCCCAACAACTGGGGAGATAGCTTCTCATCTCCATGAGGGAAATATGGCAAGATTTCCCAGAAGTCTCAGGAGAAAGCCATGCCCACACGGAGGCCTCATTGGCTACTCGATGGCTATCTCCAGATTCACAGGCTAGACTCCACCCCTGCATCTCCATCATGACATTAACATAAGCACATGACCCCACACACCCACCATGCCCTGTCATGCTGGTACTGTTGCTGGTCAGTTCTGTTGAATCCGTCCTGATTCCTAGAGACCCGAGGCCATCCTGACGGTCCTTACTGTGGCTGAGCCCAAATGCTGCAGCTGCTGTGTCCCTGCAGCTCCTTGCAGGCCTTTCTCTTTCTCACTGGCTCTCTGCTTGACCCACCCTGATGTCCTTCTCTGGGGACTGGCCCCTTCTGATGGCGTATCTCACAGATGTGAGATGAAGTCTCCCTATCTCTGCTTCTAAGGAATATTCTGGCTGTGCCCCCTCCAAGACGGGTTCGTTCACTCTCCGGGCAGCCCACGGTCGGCTTTGTCAACACCGCAATCCGAAGGCACCCGTGCTTGCTCTGGCTTAGTCATCGTCCAACCCCTCCAAGCACTGGAGAGGGAGGCCTCTGCTTGCTCACACTCCACAGGGGGCTTTGGCTGCAGATTCGCTCGATGCAAGAATAGCACCTTCGTTTCTTGACTGCAGCTTCCCATAGGTGTTGACGCCAGGTGGAGGCAAGCCACCTGAAATCCCGGACGCCCTCCGTCTGGTCTCTGGGGATGGTGGTGTTGCTGTTTGGCTGAGGGGATTTTTCTGCTTTTGTGTTGAGGCTGTAGTATTTGATCTTCATCGATCCAGCCTTCCACACCTCCTTTGCCAGTTCATGGCATTGTGCTGCCTTGAGTGTTGCTGTAATGCCCAAAGCGATGCCACCGGTATTTCAAGTTCCACCAGCATCACCCCTGGTGGACAGGTCTGAGCAGAGCTTCCAGACTCAGGCAGACTAGAAAGAAGGGCCTGGCGCTCTACTTCTGATAAAGACATTGACCAGTGGAAAGTGCAACCGCATCTCCGATCTGGACTCCACATCTGCCCCTCGAGGGAGGTTCTCCTTTGTCCCACTCTCCCCACCACCTCCACACACCTGTACCCAGTACTCAGCAGGCGAGGGCCTGTGTGCCTCCCGAAGTGTCCTCCAGCTGCCCCTTCCCCACTTCTGGTGCTGGGTCCTTGAGTCTGTTCTGCCTAGGCTCTAAACCCAGGGAGCAGCTGGCTTCCTGTGAGCGGCTCCTGGCCTCACTGCCCCAGAACAAGGAGCTTTCATTGTCCTTGTCTATCCTGCAGCAGCAAGCCCAGGAAGTCAGCTGACGTCCACCTCTATGAAGTCGGAGGGAATATCAGTAAGTGCCCGGTGGGACTGGGGTCCTGGGTAGGTCCCAGGAGCTTGCTGCTGCTCTTGGCAAGGCAGGAGCCCACCTCAAGATGTCCTTGCCTCCACTGAGACCGGCAAACTCAGGCACAGCTCTGCCTGGAAGGTGAAAGGTCAACCTGTCCTTGCGTTTCCAGCCTGGTAGGGAGTCCTCTCTGGAACTGACCTTGGAGATAGGGCTGTCTGACTGGCTGGGAGACAGGGACATTCTGTCTGTCCACTCGTCTGTGTCTCACTGTGTTTGCTGTGTGCCCTCACCTCAAGCCCATCCCAGGTCCTGGCAACCCCGCAGGACAGAGGAGGACTGGTCTCAGTGTTTCCCAGCTGGTCAGGGTTTTTCTCTCCAAGAGCAGCTGGGGGTTTCAAACCACGCACCTAGCGCTTACCCGCTGTGCCACCAGGGTGCGCTCTGTATGCGTCTGCATGCAGATGTACACATAGACTTTGTGCGTGTCAGTACCGCCAAGTAGACCCCCCTCCCCAGTAGACCTCCTCCCAGCCAATGGGCCAGGAATTCTTTACAAATAAGCTCTGTGGGAACCCAGTGTGAAGCCCAGTCCCTGAGCTCCCCTCCCAAGCCTGGCTGGTCACGGGGTGTGGCATCCCCACATGCCTTGTGTGGACGATCTTCAATGCTAGTGCTACTCGGGTCCTGGGGTCACACTGTGGGAGCCACTGGTCAAGAAGCAGAACTCTAAAAGGTCAGCACCAGGGGATGCAACTCAGGAGAAGTGAGGGGGGCGGGGGGTTGGAGGGGAGGCCCATGGCTTCCAGAGAACAGGAGCTGCTGCCTAGTCCACAGGGGTGCTGGGATGCAGTTTGCATCAGAGCTGTTCCCTTGTGAGGCCAGGGGCGGGGCTTGTGTAATCGGCCTGCCCGGGAGTAGGGGGTGGGGGGCTAATGTGGGGGAGGCAGTGCCTTCACCTAAACGTCTTTCCTCAATGAGAGTCTTTCTGGTTGGGCACCTAGAGTTCATGGGCATCCTCCAAGGTCTCTCACCCTCCTCTGCACACCCCCTCCCATAGGTGAGCACCGCCTCGACCCAGAAGCCTACCTCCTAGATCTGTACCATGCCAACCCCCATGGTGAGTGGGTCCTTAAACAGAGCCCCACCTAAGCCTGCACCCAGAGTCACGTGCTCCCTCGTTCCCTCCTCCAAGCCCAAGGGCCTGGGCCTGCTCACCACACCATCAGCCACCCTTGGAGGCAGGCTCTGCGCAGGAGGCAGTGTCCGGTCCAACAGGAAGGAGCTCTCCAGAAGCTCCATGAAGCGTGCCCAGCATCGGACCAGCTGTCTGGGTCATCCCTCCTTCTAAAATGCCTCTACACTGGACTGACTCCTCTGCACCCCAGCAGGCACCCCGTGCCCCTCACTTTCACACACCTCACCACTTGGTGTACCTGCACCGCTGTGGATGTTTGTCCACGATTCCCGAACCTCAAAGAGATCTTGAAAATGCCGCACCCCTACCAAGGGAAAGGCCTGCCCCCCAGGGAAATCTGCTTAGAAAAGCACACACACATCCCATCACATGGTTGGAAAAGTACAGGGAAGAGACAGGGAGAACTGCCCCTCTCTCAGCCTCAAGGAAGGAGTGGGGAGGGGAGAAAGGAGGGAGATGTACCCGGGGGGGCCAGCACCTTGACCAGGACAGCCAGGGAGACCTGGAAGAGCAACACTTCCATCCCCATCACACCCCACATACCTTTCATGTTTTGAGTTGGTGTGTACAATCTTGCCATTTAAAAAATATATTTACCTCCTATTTAAAAGCACAAGTTCAGTGTCACTCCTGCTTCTTTGTGTCTGGTTTCTTTGTGTCTTTCCTGTCCTGCTGTCAGGGGGTATGGTCTCTCCCTTCACTCTGGGAATTTATTCATTCAACAATGAATTTCTAGAGCATTTACTATATGCCAAGAGCATTCTTCACGTTCTTTTCAGACAAGCCAGTGTCTCCATTTGGATATCTTAGCAGCAGAGCCAGCAGCAAAAATCGCAAGAGCAAATAGTGATCCCAGCAAACAGGACAGAGCAGAGGGGTGCAGGGAGGGCAAGAAGGGGAGGAACAAGGGCTGAGCCCCGATGGCGTAGTGGTTGAGTGCGGGACTGCAGCCCACTGGATTGGAGGTTCAAATCCAGCAGCAGCTTTCCAGGAGCAAGACTGGGCCTCCTACTCCCAACAGAGGGCAGTGATGCCCACCCCCCAAAAAGAAGGGGAGGAACAAACTAAACCCAAACCCGCTGCCATCAAGCTGGTGCCACCAACTCACAGTCACCCCGTATTCCACTGAGCACAGCCCAGCCTGGTCCTGTCCTTCCGCTCACCAGCACCACGGCATTTGAGCCTCTGGTTGCCAGACCTGTGACAATCCACCTGTTCTTCCATGTTTCATTGTCCCCCTGCTTCCCTAAGCAGGGCATCCCTTTCCAGCAGCTGGTTGCTCCTGATATCATGTCCAAAGCACGTGAGGTGAAATCTCACCCTTTTTCCTTCTAAGGAGCATTCTGTCTGAACTTCCTTCAAGACAGCAGCTGGTTCTTCTGGAAGTCCATCACTAGCACTGGAATTCACACGCATGCGTTCTTCTTTGGTCTTCCTTATTCGATGCCTAACCCTCACAGGCACGTGAGACGGTGGAAAAGACCACAGCCGGGGTCAGGCGCCTTGTCTTCAAAGTAGCACCCTTGCTCTGCAGCACCCTGAAGACGTCCCGGGCAGCGGATTTGCCCAGTGCCGCACATCATTGGGTCTCTCGACGGCTGCGCTCATGAGCATGCAGTGTGGATCCGTGCGAGACAAAGCCTCCACCATTTCAGCCTTTCCTCCATTGACCGTGGGTGTGACCTGCTGGTCCCCTGTGGGAAGGTTTGTTTTCGTGACACTGCATTCACCAACACCGAAGGCAGACATCTGCGAGCTTCAGCAGCAGGGCCTTCAAGTCCTCCTCAGAGTCAGCGAACAAGGTCGGGCCTTCTGGCATGGAGGGTTGTCAATAAGCCTTCCTCCCGTGCAGAGACCGAGTTCTTCGTAACAGAGTTCACCTTCTCGGCCTGGAGACTGAGCAAGTACGATGAACAGAGACCTCCTGACACACTGCTTTCCTCATTGTAAACCACGCAGCAGTCCCCCGTTCTGCCCGTGCAGCTGCCTCTTGCTCCATCCCAGGTTCCCCGTGAGCACGGTGAAGTGTTCTGGAATATTCCCTTTCTTCTCATTGCTGTCCGGATTTTGTGATGATCCACGCAGCCCCAGGCCAGCCCATCGCCTCTCAACATAGGGTTTTCGAACCTGGAATCTGCTCGAGCAGACAGTCTCCTCTTTCCCCGGGCAGAGCAGCCCGTTGACTTCACCTGGGCCAGCAGCCCAACACCCTGTGAGCAGTACCGCCTGGGCTTCCCAGGAGAAGGGCAAGACAGCGCATAGCAGTCCTGAAGCAAGTTCACTGCCATGAACAATCAGAGCTCCATCCTGAGAACAGTCTCATTATTCCATCCAGGGCATGAGAGAAGGAGGCATTTTTTCTTCAGCTCCTGGGAGTCACAGGTGGGGCTGTGTCGGAGGAGGGGGGCGCAGTTACTCACAGGGGCGGTTGTGCTCTGTCTGATGGGGTCACTGTGAGTTGGCCTCGACTCCATGCAGTGAGTTTAGAGTTTGGGGTCCCTGTCTGGCTGTGTGGACCTGATACAGTGCCCCTGACATGCCCGGCAGTCAGTGTCCAGCCAGACCATTTGTGACCATCACAAATCACAAAAAAGTCGGTGGGCTGCTTTGGTGACCAATATACTTGTCTCCCACGGTCCCCAGCACCTTTGAGGGTCCCATGACTCCCCTCCTCACTCCTGGAGAGAAGCTTCTTTGGCCTCAGCAGAGGAGGGGCAGGTCCTAGTGAGAGCCAGCTGTGAGCAGAGAGTGAGAAGGACCCCGGCTTAATCACCTGTCAGTTTCCCCATTCATCTTCTGTTCTTTCCTCCCAGTGGCCTGTTTGTGATTGATGAACCTGCCCTGGCCCCGTGCAGGCCTAGCACAGCTCACAGTAGGTGCCCAGCTCTCTGCAGTCTGCCACTGGCTGGGGATAGAACCTTGCTTCTTTAAAGAGCCTCCCCCCTACCCCAACACACACACACACACACACACACAGACTGCTGTTTAGAAGGGAAGAATGGGAAGGGGGAGTGTTTCCTGGGGCAAAGGGTAGAAGTGAGGCAAGAGGAGGTCTCATCTGGTCCTCAAATGAGCGGTCCTGAGGCTGAGGCAAGTGTGAATGGTAGCCATGCTGGGCTGGGGGTGGGGCAGGCCCTGAGTTCCTGTCCACTGCTGTGTGTTGCAGGTAACTTGCCCCCCCCCCCACCCCGCCCTTCTCTGTGCACCTGGGGATTTGACTTGCTATTTGCAAATCACTGGAGAGAATGGTGGGGAGGAGATGCAGGTGTCTCCAGTCATTCAGCAATGACACTGAGAGTCTGTGTCAAGGAAGGAGTCAGCCCTGATGGCATAGTGGGCTGCGCACTGAGTTGCTCACCACAAGGTCAGCGGTTCTGATCCACCGGTCGCTCCTTGGGAGAAAGATGAGGCTGCGTACTCCCATAAAGATTTTAAATCCAGGAAACCCACACGGGAAGTGCTACTCCGTCCTGCAGGATCGCGCTGGGTCAGAATCGACTATGTTGGTGAGTTCGGAGGTGTGTCAAGGAACCCTGGTAGCACAATGGTGAAGCGCTCAACTGCTAGCCAAAAAGAGAGGGACTTGGTCCCACCAGTGGCTCTGAAGGAAAAAAAACAAAAAAAAAAAACCTTGGCTGTGAGCTCCCGGCAAGACTTCAAACTCAAACTCACATCCATGCATCAAGTCAGTCCCTGCTCACAGTGCCTCGTGGCTCAGGGTCGAACTGCTCCTGGGAGCTTCTGAGACGCTCATTGGTGATGGGAAGAGAAAGCCCTGCCTCTGCTCCCGAGGAGGGCTGGTGGTTTCAAACTGCAGGCCTTGTGGTTGGCTCTCTGCAAAGACTCACAGCCTGGGAACCCAATGCAGCAGTTTGACTCTTCCCTCCAGGGTCGCTGTACCCCAATCCACTCGCTGGTCTCCAGCAACAAGTGCATGTCCCATGAGGAGCCCCGGGTGGTTAATGACTCAACTAGAGGTCTGAAGGTGAGTGGTTGAACCCACCCAGAGGGCCTCAGGACAGGGACCTGGCACCCTGCTTCTGGAAGGGCACAGCCTTGAGAACTCTCTAGAGTAATTCTCCCTGCACACTCAGGGTCCCCATGAGTAGGAGTGGCCAGGCCAGCAGCACGGGTCAGACCTGGGTGGGCCAGGCTCAGAGCAGGGAGCCAGGCAGGGACCCTCTCAGCCCTCTCAGAACTCAGAGCTGGAGGGAGACAGCTATGTTTAGACCCTGCCTAGTTTTCGACGGTGATGCAGTTCTGCCCACAGGAAGCAGGGAGAATGATGGGGAAGAGGCGGGAAGGGATTTAGTTTGGGGTCTTCAGGTTGGGGGCCTCAGAAGCAGATCCTGAGCCAAGAATTGGAGGGCAGGTTGATGATTTGGGTGGGACCCCAGAGGGGGGGCAGTGGGATGGAAGGAGACTCTAGCAGCGTGTTGATGTGTTTACATGAGCAGGGGAGCCCCTGAGTTGTACATATGAAAGGTTGGTGGGGGGGTGGGTGTCAAGCCCATCCAGAGGCACCTTGGAAGCAAGGCCTGGTGACCTGTTCCCCGAAATCCAGTCTTTAACAGTTTGTCATAGTGGGATTTGCCAGAAGGCAATGGGTATGTTCAATGGGAACCCCCCCAAATATCCCTGCTGCAGGTCCCTCATTATCCAGGAGTTCTGAGGGGGGCTTAGACATCCTGGGAGGTCTCGCTGAAAGTCCGCAAGTCTTTTTGAAAAATAATTTTATTGGAATGGATCACTCAATTCAATCTTTCGATTATTTCAAGACGACCACATCTCTGAGAAGTCTTACAACCTCCAAATCAGAAGGGAATTTCACTTTGCTCTTGGGCAGCGGTGAATATTCCTCAGGCTGCCACTGGGGGCAGCACAGGCTCTGGTTTGGAGTGGGGGTGGGGGTGGGAAAATGCTGCCAGGTACCTGACAAGGCCTCCTGCCTTGCTCTGCCCCTGCTCCAGCATCACTGCCTGACCCTCATACATGAAGGTCATAGGTTATGCACAGTTAGCCTTTTATTTTTTTTGTTTGTTTGTTTTTTGTTTTTTTTGGCATCACTGCTCTCCGGTGGTGGGAGTAGGAGGCCCAGCCCCACTGCTGGAATTGAACCTCCGTCCCAGTGGGCCGCAGTCCCACGCACAACCACTACGCCCCCGGGGCTCAGCCACAGTTAGCCTTTTAATCGCTCTGTGAGGACTTCACTGATATACTTGGGGGTCTCCTGTCTTGATTTGGGGGCCCAATAGGGAAGGAATGAAGGTCACTGCTGTGCCTTGCATATCTCTGGTAGGAAGGCTGGGTGGTGGAAAGGGAATTGGATCCCATCAAAGCCATCCTGCTGCCCCCCCCCCCTCTAAGAGAGTCCAGGAGATGTCTTCTTTCAGAACACTCCCCACCCCCCCACCCCCCAACCTCTTTGCCTTCTGGGGGAGGGGAGCCCACTAGTCATTGTCCCTGAACACTGACTGGCAGGAGGCCTGGGAGAGGGGCTCCCCATAGGGACTCTGCAGCTGCCTGTCTTTAAGGTAAAATTACCGTAATTACCCCAATTACCAAATCCATCAAGAGCTTTGGACTGGGGAGGCCTAGAGAACAATCAGACCCTGATGGATCTGAGGGGTGTGATGGTGGGGGAGGGGGACATGGGGTGGGAGGGGGGGGAGAGAGGCTGATGGGAGACCAGATCTTGATTGGGGTGGGGGTGGGGAAATGGGGAGAATTCAGCTTGAGGACCTTACTTTTCTCTCCCGGAGCAGAGTTTTCTCTTACCTGGAAGGAAAGGGGAGGGGAGTCTCCATCCTGACTGCTTCTCCTTTCCCAGAATGCACTCCCTGAGACCATCCAGTTTGGCCTCTTAGGGCTCCTCTGACAGGAGAGAGAGAGAGAGAGAGAGACAGAGAGAGAGAGAGAGAGAGAAGAGAAAAGAAGAGAAGAGAAGGGAGAAAGGGAGGGAGGACAGACTTTGGCACAACTCCTTTGTCAAGTGCCGCTGTCCCATCCAACCCCGTGAAGCAGGTAGTGAGTGGGTCAGCCCCGTTTCACAGGTGGGCATGACACCATTCCTCTGGTCTGTCTAGCCCAGACACCAGACACTGGCTTGACTCACTCTGGCCCCATCTTAACCCATGCTTGCGCCACACACACACACACACACACACACACACACACACACAGGGTGCTTGGTGAAGGAAGTGGAGGTATTGCTGACAGATTGTGGGGGTGGAGTGGTGGGGATGCTTCTGGGAAAATCACAGGGCACATCTCCTTAAGTTTACCACCTTCTTCAGTCAACCTCCAGCCTGGACCTGGGGCTGTAAGTGCTGAATGGAACCACCTAGCAGGCAGAGCTCAGCTGTGGCCACCAGTTCCACCCTATTGAGATAGTAGGGTGGCCTTGACCTCCCATGAGCATGGGTTCCAGCCCTGGGTGGCCTCAGGTAACTCCCTGTGTCCACACCTCCTGGGAGAGCCCAACTGAATAGGGCTCAGCTTCTTCAATCCTTCCTTCCTTCTTCTACCAGTCACTGCACCTCTTTCATGACTCGGTTATTTATGTTTTGCATTTCTGTTAGGTGGAAGTCTTGGCATGGGGGCTACACCTTGGGGTGAAATCCACAAAGCCAGCCTCTGCTTTGTGAGAGAGAGATGAGACTTACTACTCCTGTGAGGGACAAGTCTGTCGATGTCCTGTGGGCTCGTCAGGCATTTTCAGTGATGAGAACGCCACCACGTTTTAGGAGCAGAAGGGATATCCGGATTCTTCAACCTGGTTCAGCTGAATCTCCAGCTCAGGAGGATCATCCCAAATTGTGGGGGAATCTCATCACCCACCCACCCACCCCCCATAGTCCTTACAAATAGCAATCACTGATTTTATTTTTGTTGTGGTGGAAAACAGACACAACGGAGTACACGTAAGTCCCTGAGTCTCATCATGTACAGTTTAGGGACATAGCTGACTTCTGACTGTGTATCCACTCCCACCCTCCTTCCTGAGTGTTTCTCCCCTGCCCCTGCCATTAGCACTGATAGGCCTATATTTCATCTCCGGAGAAGGCTCAGGCTGCCCACCCCCCTCTACCCCCATTCCCGGGAGGAGTCATATTGGCAGAACCCTGACCTTAGACACAGGAGAAGCCCTAGGTCAGGAACCTTGGGCCAGAATTGAGAGAGAGCTCTGGGTTCCCATGGAGGACCCTGATGCCTGAGTTCCCTGTGTTGGTCTTAATTCTGGCTAAAACCAAGACACTCCCAATAGGAAGCTTTCAAGAGAGGAGACGGTTCTCACATTAGGGGACCAGGGTCCCGATTCAGGGTCTAATGGATCTGCTCTGTAGGCTCTGAGATCCTGGTCTGTCCCATGCCCATATCCTTGATATTCTGGTGGGGTTCATGGGGCTGCAGCCTTCTTCCTACATGTGCCTCTCCTGTGTCTAGTTCTCTCATTCTAGCCCACAGGAGTGATCCAATTTAGGACATACCTATAGTGACAAAGCCCAATTAACAGCACAGAAAGTTCTTTCCAAAGAGGGTTAGAACCCCAGATAAAAGGTTGGCATCCCAACACGCAAGAAGCTCTGGTGTGGTAGTGGTTTGCTCGGCTGCTAACTGAAATGTCAGCAGTTCAAACCCAGCATCAGCTCTGAGGGAGAACGTCTGCTTCTCTAAAGGTCCTTGTTGTGTGCTGTCGAGGGGATTGAATTTCCAAGATCCCCTACAACAGAGCACGGAGCCCTGGTGGCATAGCAGTGAGGGGTGGGACCACTAACTGTAAGGTCAGCCGTTGTCAGGGGACTGCAAATGGGCATAGACTCTCTGGCAATGAGTCTGGTGCCTTGGGCAGGGGCTGTGAGCTGTCCGTGGTACTGGTCTCCCTAGTGTGTCAATCCAATGCCTTCTGTACCAGACCCACTCACCAGGTGTTGTGTTTTTGGCACACGTCAGAGAGTGTCTCATGGGGCTTTCAGTTTCACTGCAGGGTTGCCATCTGATGGGATCGATTCAGTGTCGCGGAATCACAACATGTCCAACACATATTTTTGGTAGACATTGTTCAATCCCTAATATTCCTTGGTCTCCCCCATATTCATATCCTTCCTACATGCAAACACCCCCCCCCAAAGTCTGGAATTGATCCTACAAGTCTCAAATCTCAGCTTCTGAGTCGTCTGAATCCATATGGATGTGATCCTGGGACAGAATTTCTCTCCCTCTGTTGACCTGCGAAATGTAAATGTAAATACAAGTTTCTGGAAAACCCAAGGTGAACCTGCAATGACAAGAAGCAGATCAACCAGTGGTTGCCAGGACTGGTGTCGGGTCCTGGGAGAGACAGATTGCAAAGGGGCCTGAGGGGACTTTCTGGAAATGTTGTCTCTTGGTTGTGGTGCGGGTCACATCGGCAAAACTCATCAGCTCCAGGATTGCGCTCAATGGCATATGCGTGTCACCTCGATGGGGTCCATTTCTAAAGCCCTGCCTCAAAGGGTTAAATGCAAGGTCCCGGTTAAGTTGCTGTGGAGAGTTAATGTGAGTTAATGTCCACAAAGTGGCTCCCCGGATGCTGGCACAGAGTCAGTGTGCGTCCCCCCCCCCCCCACGGTGACCATGGCAACCTGCAAATATGACTTTTGCTCAGGAAGTGGAGCAGGCACGAGGAACAAATGCACATGTGCCTGGGGTGCATGGGGAGGAGGGAGCTGCTTCTGCAGGGCCCAGAGCCCAGAGTGAGAGGCAGCGGCTGTGAGCATGGCCTCCTGGGATTCCGGGTAATGATCCCTCAATATACTGCCCAGCAAATAAACACCATATAATCTACTCAGCCCTAGCCTCCTGATTGTCTGCATTTCTTCATTCATTCATTCGGTGCCGGACCACCATCCAGCCCAACACAATGAGACATCGGGGGCAGCCCTCTGCGGAGTGAGAGGCAGGTGCTGGCTTCTGTGCTAGTGTTTCAGGTTGACACTCCACGCCCACCCCTGGCAGAGCCATCATCCAGCCCCTCTTCACCCGCAGAAACTGCAGCACAGGCCATGGTTCCACTTAACACACATCTCTCCCATCCTTCACACTGGTGGCTATCAGGACTGTCCCTGACTACCAGCTGAGACGGCTGGTTTTCAGGAAGGTGAAGTGACTGGCCCCAGGCCACACAACTAGAAATTGCAGGACATATGGTTGGTCTTGCTGGAATCACACTGTGAGAAAGGGAAGAACATTTCCTGGATCACCCTGAACCACATCTCCCCAGAGCATCCACCAGAACCCCCAGACTGCCCCCCCCTGCTCTTTCCACTACGTATACCTAGTCCACTGCCCCCCTGCACACAGCCCCCTGCTCAAAGGGGCCTTGTACCCCCACCTGGCTTGCCTCTCCCAGAACTGGGCCCCTGCAAAGCCTGTGCTTGGGCTTCTCTGTTGTCCCAGAAGCCTGGTTCTCACTTTTGCCAGTCTCCCTACAGCTTCCCTGGGACCTCCCATTTGTCTTTAATTCACAGCTCATTAGCAGATCAAAGCATACAGAAACACTCTCCCAGCCCCCTAGCCCCACCTCAGTCTCAGGGATTCTGAGCAGCCCCTCCCCACACTTCAACAAGGTGCTACATTTGGCTGGAAGCAAGGGATTCCCCCCAGTTGCTCTTTCTGAAGCAGAGAGGGGCCAGGATCCCCCACTTCAAGCTCCCCATCCCTGCTGGTCCTGAGGTTCCACAAGCAGGCGCCGCCCTGTGGAGGCAGAGGTGCTGGGAGCATGCCTGCCCCTCCTCTGGAGCCTGAGCAGGACAAGGACAGTTAATTCCTCTGGTGTTATCAGCTGGGCACAGGCTCTGGTTGCATAGCAACCCAGATTGCTCCCAGTCTCCAGTGCTCCTAAAAAAAAAAAAAAAGGAGGAAGAAAAAAAGAAAAATCCGGCATTTTCTTCAAGTCCACATCGATGAGCTGGAGAGGTTGTGTGGGGGGCCCAGGCTCCCTCCTCTGAGGGTGCCACTAGTTTTCAGGAACCTTCACCCACAGATCTTGGTGGAGCCCCCATTTTAAGGCCTATGTCCCTTTCTTAGCTCCCACATGCTATCCTGGGGGAGGAAGCCACCCATAACCCCAAAAGCTATTACACAGAGCCGGGTCAGAACTAGGTCTACATCTGTGCAAGGGGTTTCCGGACAACCCTGGGATCTGGGAGACAGTGTGTGAACGGGGGGCGGGGGGGAGGGCAGGGAGCCCCAGCCAATAGGACAATTCAATGGCTTTGTGGATTTATTAAGAAACAATGATGAGCATCTACTTGAGTACCAAACCTTGAAATCTCCAGATGCAGCAGGTTGGAGGTGGTGACAATGCATTGGCTAGTCCTCCATGAGGAGAGTCCCCTGTTGCCCTTTCTTTGACCTTGAGGCTGGCCCCCTTGGCTTCTTTGAGTAGAATGTGACAGTCTCCCGTGACGTAGCCCTGAGACGGTGCTAGAGGAGATCAGCGGCTGCTGCTGTCTTTCCCGTGACGTGCTCCTTTGGGGAACCAGAGCCACATCGTGAGGAAGCCCACGCAGCCACGCAGAGAGGCCCTTTTGAAATCTGTACCAATTGAGTACGGCACTCTTGGACCTTCGGCCACCTACGGCGCATGGAGCAGAACCACACAGCCGAGCTAACCCAATTTTTGCCCCCAGCAGATGGATCCCAGCAAATGAAGCTCCTGTTTAAATTAGTAAGTTTCAAAGACATTTATGCATAACTTATATATATATTTCAAGAAATATCTTTATTAATACAGTATATATTTGTCTTCCCTCTGTCAAACCCTGAGCCAATGACTTTCCCCAGGCTTCCGGGGAGGTGCAGGGTAAGAAAAATACAGGGCGGATGAGACGTGGGGCAGAGAACTAAGGGAGGTGGAGACGGCTCCTTCACAGGGAGAAGAGGATGAGGAAGGCCACCATCAGGCAGAAAAGCACCACGGCCTCCAAGAAGGCAAAGCCCACAGTGGCGTAGGAGAAGAGCTGCTGCTTCAGAGAAGGATTCCTGGTACAGCCAAGGATGAGACTCTCAAACACAGTCCCCATGCCAGCTCCAGAGCCCGCCACGCCAACCGTGGCAGCCCCGGCCCCAGTGAACGTGGTGGCTGCGTCAATGTTCCTTGAGACAGTGCTGGCTTGGAAGCTGCGACGAGGGATAAGCGAGGTCAGGAGACGTGGGGCTGTCAAGCTGCGGGAACACTCGTCTGTCAGTGTCTCGGGCCATTTCTGCACCCACACAGGCAGTGGTCGGCTCAGCAGCTGGGAGGTGCTCCTGACCAGGGCAGGGCTGGAGATGCATTTGGCGCAGGAGTGCATTTTTAGAGGATGAGGGGGCAGTGGCAGGCAAGCTGCTTCTAGTGCAGAGAAGATAGAGAGGGGATGGGCTGCATTATAGATATTAATGACCTTCAGTATCAAGATGATAAACCCTAGGTTGCCTAAAGACAACACAAGCTGAAGTATTTACTGATGAAGATCAAAGACCACATCCTCAAGTTGAGGGAACAAAAATGCCAGTCCACCAGAAAGCACCACTGGGTGGTAACTACAGTCAGGTCCCTGAGCTTAGGTGAGGAAACCTAATTACTTGTCTTGGGAGGGATGAGGCATGCAGGGGGATGGGTGCCACAGCAGGAGGAGATAGTAAGAATGCCTGTTTCTATAGGGAGATAGAATTGATCACACGCTCCTGTTTAAGGCAGCATAGCTGTAAGGGGAGAATCTGTGGGAACGATACTTATTTATTTATTTATTTATTTATTTTGGGCATCACTGCTCTCCGGTGGTGGGAGTAGGAGGCCCAGCCCCACTGCTGGAATTGAACCTCCGTCCCAATGGGTCGCAGTCCTGCGCACAACCACTACGCCACCAGGGCTCAGCCCAGGAATGATATTTAAAGCAGGATCGTGGACGTGGAGCTTATCTCTAACTTGACAAAGCGGTGGCTTTCCTGTCGTGGAATACCAGCTTTCCAGATTCCCTGTGTTATAAGTGAGGGAGTATAGTCCTGCTCATATCTCCATCGGCGTTAGTCGTCCATGGGAAAGAGAAGCAGAGGTGAACAGGATGAGCACTTGACTCCTAAGCGAAAGGTTAGTGCTTCAAGGTCATGGGAGGAAAGAGCTGCCAATCGACTCCACGAAGGGGAGAGCCAGAGCAGTGCTCTGGGCGGTTGAGCTTGTTACGGGAGTGAGAGGCAAGTGGGGCCACACAGCAGCAGCAGACCCAGGCCGGCCTTGGCTGAAGCCGTAGTCAAGTACAACACACTATCCTTCAGGTCATTCGTTGCCTCTCCCTGGGAAGAAGTGATAGAAACGCACGTGCAGGGGACAAGGAGAGAGACTGCTGATTCGTGTGAACTGCTCCACGCATGTGGTCACAACATTATGATGGAAGAGACCAAGGAGACAACTGTCCGGGTGGCAAGAAGGTGCTTTTTAGAACTTTTTGATTCTGAAAAAGAGAAATTGACAGACCAGAACTTAATGGATTTTGAAGAAAGAAATGCTGGATAAAAATAATCAGGAAAAGACAGATGTGTGCATAAGCAAAGGTGGTGAAGAAGCTGATGGTGCCCGGCTATCAAAAGATGGAGCATCT